>JALIZH010016045.1:0-42265 GCA_030522465.1 Rhipicephalus appendiculatus
AAGTCGAGGAGCAGACGGGCGACGATAAAAAGGCTCAGCAGAGTACACGGGCTGAACAATATTGTCATGGAACAATATGTATACCGGTGGTCGATAATTCTTGACGGACGAGGGCCTGGATCAAGGAGAGCGTGGTCGGGAAAGGGTCAGGTGTCGGGAATGGGGTGACTACCGGTTGTGCTGCCTCGACCTCTCTGCGAATGATGCGGGTGAGGTTGTCACATCGAGGGGCCTGGCGGAAGATGTCATCACACGAAGAAGTAGCTGCTGTGTTGGGAAGGCGCGCAATGCTTTGGGCTACGCCCAAAGCATCACGCGCCTGATTGTGTCGATGCTCGTGACGTTGTTAAAAATCAGGAGGTTGAAGGCATCTTCAGCAATAACTTTTAGGACGTGATTGACTTTCTCGCCTTCCTACATGCGCTGGTCGGCCTTGCTACAAAGAGCCAAGACGTCAAGGATGTAGGAACACGTAGGATTCAGTAGATGTGTGGGCGCGTGTGGTGTTACAAAGCGTTTCCAAGGAGTAGCGCCAACCCTCCACAAAAGAGTCTTTCAGGCTTCTTGGACACTGGGAGAGCCCCCCCCTCACCCTCTCGCTGCGGAGAACGTGTTTGTCGTTTATACCTGCACTCACCTACACCTGTCCATGCGCTTCTACGTGCACTTGCGAAGACGCATCGTTGTCCTAAAAGGGAGCGGTCATCGCCTTTCGAGTATGAGGAATGCGATGGTGGTGGAATGCGCACGCGAAGGGCGTACGTCTTTCTGCTGACATTTCTTTCGAGGAACCTGTGTTTGTGACGAGTGGTGTGCAGGTGTATAGTGACATCATAGTTCGTCAAAACTTGACAGTAATCAAGAAGGGACAGCACCCCCCTCTCTTTCTCTTCTCTGGCAGCGGTTATGAAGAGAAGGTTAAGTGGACGCCCCCTTGAAGGCGGTAACCATGTGCGCCGGAGGGACGTTCCCTTCAAATGGTCACTCGTGCAGTGATTCCACTTTTTAATGAAAGCGTTTCCCTAACAAGGGATATGAACTGTATATAACGAGCCGTCGAGCTCCCGCTCGACTTGAATCTGTCATCTTGAATCTGTCATATGTCATGTAAATAAACTTCTGTTAAGTTTCTTCCTCACAAGTCGCTCACTGCCTCGGCGCTCTGCTCCGGACATCAATGGGCCTGCGGTTCGACACCTTCGATCAGCACCACGCTACCCGCTGGTCGGCTCCAGCAGCAGGCCAGTCACAACAGTGGCAAGAGCCTTCTTTGCAGCGAGCTGACGACCAGATGAATCGCCGAACAGGTTGCGGATCTTCTCTTAGAAGAGATCTCAGCTCGTTATTTCGTCTTCGTTGGTTTCAAACCATGTCCGCGGAGTGCCGTCAAGGTAGAAAAATTGGCCGCGTATCTGCGTGCTTCGCTGCAAATGTCGTCGAAAGACGATAGTCTTGTGCCGACTGCACTGCATGAGCGGCATGAGTACCACAATTTAATAGCTGGGCTAGCCGCTGGGCTCGTTTTTCGGACGTTTTCCGGGCACGCTTAGACGGACGCCGGCGTTTCTCCGCTGAAATTTGGTCGTCGGTCTTTTCTCTGCGTTCTCTGATCATGTCTTGTAGAGTGGGTCGTATTTCATCAAGCGGTCATATATGTTTTGCCTTGCCTGAGACAGCGCTCTTCTACGATGAATCAGCCGCATCTGGCTGGCATTGATAAAACAGAAGAGGACGCCATCTACAGCGCTACCGGGGAACATTGGCTTGTGTTGAACTATGCTGCTGCCAGGTGGCAGCACCACAGCGTGGAAGTTAAATCACTGGGCGGAGACTTGTTTTGTACACAGCGGCGCATTTTCAGCGCCGCGTAATAAACACTAGGATCTTTATAATTACGTATCTATAGATTTTGTTTTAAAGGAACACTGTGAATAGTACTAAGGTATTGATGTTGTGCCTCAGGTATGCGTAATATTTGATTTTTAATTGCCCACGCTCACCCGTATGAACACATGCTTTTCGGTCAAGATTGGTGGTCGTAAGGCAAGGGGTTAAACTTTGGCCAGCTAGCTGAATCGTGCGACGTGCCGACAAACAGAGAAACAGATGGACAGACAGACAGACAGCTAGACAGACCGAAATTTCTTCGTTTAGGTATCCCAAGAAAGACTATCGTCTTTAAAATAAGGTTAGGGAGAATGAGTGTGCGATCCCAGCGGTGAGTAGAACTGACGCATTCGTACCGGTTCAGCCAGGCGTCAACGTCGGTGGTACCATCACCGCAGAAAGTGCCGGGATCCCGGAGGGGTCGGAGAGTGACGCAGGTTGTGGCTGGGGCTGAAGACGTCGGCGGTGATGATGTACCGGCAGCCGAAGTCCGCGAGGGGTCGCCGGTGTTGCGACCCCTGCGCTTCTCTATCAAGGTACGGGAGTCGTCCACCTCCACCAATAATGTTACGAGTAGCTCGTTTAATTATCGATATACGATGCACAGCGCAAGGTGGACAAGACGGCGCTAATCCAACAACAACCAAAAGGAACGTCGTCTTCCTCCTCTTCCGTGCAGCCACGTTGTGGCGACTGTTGAGTATCAATATAAACAACATAACAAACACAAGATACCGCGAACGCGGCGTCGCTGGCGTTCGGCTCACCACGAGGGGTCCGTGGGAGACGGCTCGCGGCGTTCTCTAGGACCACCACAAGAAACGTCCGCTGGCGCTTCACTACAAAGCGCCAAAAAACAAGGGCATACGAAAAAGAGTGGACACAATGAGCGCCAACTTGAAACTGAATTTCTTACAAAAATTACACCATCTCCCGCTAAAGGGAACCATGTGTAGATGTGAAGCAGCGGGCGCTAACGCTTACACTGGCGGCGGCGTTGACGCTGGCGCTCATCGGAGCGTTGCGCAGGAGAGAAAACTGGGGAGGCGCAAAGCACGCAGTGATGGAGCGGTGTTTTCTACTGGAACATGCCAATCGCTGCTAATGGGCAATGAGAGACAGAAGACTCCGACTGGACACAGAGACCCGCAGTCCGCTTTTAGTTAACGCGCACGCTGCGAAAATTTTTATTGTTCAACAACGCACAGGAGAAATCTCCCACCGGCACCAGCATGGAGGTCAAGATGCATTGCCATATATACGGGGTGGCCAGTGAACGGTTGTGCAGCGCGAGCAGTCGGTTTTGTCAACCAAGAAACTCGCTAGCAGACGAAGAAGAACGGCTATTTGGGCGAGTTGGTCAAATTGCATGTTGAAAGGAGTTGCAGCGCAAGCACGAAGGTGCTGAAGAAAAAGCGTAACGGAAGGCAAGGCGAGGAGTGGAAAGCAAAGAGGGACGACACGGGCGCTGACTACCAACTGGTTTATTTTTTACAGCACACATGTACATATATAAACAGGTAAAATCCATTCGTCAAGCAAACGTCAGTAAACGTGACATAGTTCGGGGGAGTGTCCGATAAAAACAAGGTACAATGATAACAGGCTAACCCTTATCCAAAAGTGCGAATTCTTTATCATGCAAAGCCACCGAAGGCTGGCTCACGCAATCGTCATCAAATTTCCTAATATAATACGCCTCAGCGATTTCACGTGTTAACTTGTCCTTATGACGTTCTAGCACACTCCCGGCCTGAAAACGAGGCTGGCATCCGCAACTTTTACAATGCATTACCAGGTTCGAACTTATCCCTTTGCATAAATCATTCTTATGCTCTCCAAGCCTTTTGTTAAAGCAACGTCCAGTTTGTCCTATATAACTGCGACCGCACGTTAAAGGAAGCCTGTATACCACGCCCATGGAACATTCTACAAACTTATTTGCGTGTTTCACTGCGCATGCCCATCTCATACCTGACATTCCACTAAGGCGTTCATCCGTCAGCCTGCAGATCTGGCCAACTTTGCATGGGGCTGATAATAACACATCCACACCATATCTCTTCCCAACTTTTTTCAAGCCGTGAGATATATTGTGAAAATATGGAATGACAGCCAATATTTTCTTTTCTTTCTGTCTTTCTTGCTTCTCTTGCTTTTGTTTTAACTTCTGCAGCAATTTTTCACACACTGAAGAGATGACAGATTTCGGAAATCCCGCTGAAAGAAGCCTGTCCACCTGCGTTTTCACACTGTGAGTCACCTTATGTAGGCATGACTTATATAAGCTTGCGCTTATGGCCGACGAAGCTATCGCTCTCTTTACCAGTTTCGTATGGCTGGAAGCATAGTTTAACATAGGCTTAACACTTCGTGGTTGGTATTCCCAGCAAACGTGATTTGGAAAAATTCTGATATTAATATCCAAGAAACGCAATGAATCCTGTTGGGGGACTTCGCAAGTGAAGTCTATCCCACCCCCATGTGTTTTGAAAGTATCTAAAACAAGTTCAGCCAGGTTTTCCCTACTCGTAACGGAAGGTCGCAGAAAAATTAAATAATCATCCACATATCTGAAGGCGATTTGCACCATTGCGTTTTTTGGATATTAATATCAGAATTTTTCCAAATCACGTTTGCTGGGAATACCAACCACGAAGTGTTAAGCTTATGTTAAACTATGCTTCCAGCCATACGAAACTGGTAAAGAGAGCGATAGCTTCGTCGGCCATAAGCGCAAGCTTATATAAGTCATGCCTACATAAGGTGACTCACAGTGTGAAAACGCAGGTGGACAGGCTTCTTTCAGCGGGATTTCCGAAATCTTTCATCTCTTCAGTGTGTGAAAAATTGCTGCAGAAGTTAAAACAAAAGCAAGAGAAGCAAGAAAGACAGAAAGAAAAGAAAAGATTGGCTGTCATTCCATATTTTCACAATATATCTCACGGCTTGAAAAAAAGTTGGGAAGAGATATGGTGTGGATGTGTTATTATCAGCCCCATGCAAAGTTGGCCAGATCTGCAGGCTGACGGATGAACGCCTTAGTGGAATGTCAGGTATGAGATGGGCATGCGCAGTGAAACACGCAAATAAGTTTGTAGAATGTTCCATGGGCGTGGTATACAGGCTTCCTTTAACGTGCGGTCGCAGTTATATAGGACAAACTGGACGTTGCTTTAACAAAAGGCTTGGAGAGCATAAGAATGATTTATGCAAAGGGATAAGTTCGAACCTGGTAATGCATTGTAAAAGTTGCGGATGCCAGCCTCGTTTTCAGGCCGGGAGTGTGCTAGAACGTCATAAGGACAAGTTAACACGTGAAATCGCTGAGGCGTATTATATTAGGAAATTTGATGACGATTGCGTGAGCCAGCCTTCGGTGGCTTTGCATGATAAAGAATTCGCACTTTTGGATAAGGGTTAGCCTGTTATCATTGTACCTTGTTTTTATCGGACACTCCCCCGAACTATGTCACGTTTACTGACGTTTGCTTGACGAATGGATTTTACCTGTTTATATAGGTACATGTGTGCTGTAAAAAATAAACCAGTTGGTAGTCAGCGCCCGTGTCGTCCCTCTTTGCTTTCCACTCCTCGCCTTGCCTTCCGTTACGCTTTTTCTTCAGCACCTTCGTGCTTGCGCTGCAACTTCTTTTCGCTAGCAGACGCTGCCTCCGTCGGCCTCGCGAGGCGAGAGAGGGCGGGGGGAGCGTAGGAGAGGAGAGAGAGGGGGGACGCGCATGCGCAGTGGGAGTGTGGGCGCCGCGGGCAGGGATGCCTAGAGGGGAGAGCGTAGGAGAGAGAGGGGGGACGCGCATGCGCAGTGGGGAGTGTGGACGCCGTGGGCTGGGATGCCTAGAGGAGAGAGGGGGGAGCGTAGAAGGAGAGAGGAGGGAAGGCGCATGCGCAGTGAGGGTGTGGTTGCCGCGGGGAGGGATGCCTAGAGGAGAGAGAGAGGGGGGGGAGAGGAGGTTTTTATTTTTATTTTTTTGAAAGGGTTTGCGCATGCGCAGTAAGGGTGGTCACGCCGCACACCACCACCGGATTAAGCTTCGCCATAAGATGCTTCACATCTAAAAAAGTCAGTTCCGCCGCAAGGGCGAAGCAATGAATGCGATAGCAACAAATTGGCATTTCACGCGAAGAACGGCAGCAGATCGATATTTGGAGCGCACTGCTCAAGCGCAAAGGACGCACGAAAAATACGCACAGGTGCGAGTGTGCGAGTCGGGGTCAGGCGATGAACAACTTTATTGCAGGGACAAGAGCGATTATATATACAACTGCTGCTGCAGTGGCGCATGCGCAGTAATGACGTAAACAGTGAAGTGGCGCTTTATGAGCCTTGCTACATCTTCCCTTTCACAGCGGGATTAACACATGTTTAGTGTCTCTCCGGTAGAGCGTACCGAAGGGGCTCGCGTCGTTGTCTTGTACTTCGACGTAGTTCTTGAGAGGGCGTTGAGGAAGATCCGTTTTGAGGGACGAGACTCGCGTCTGGCTGGCTCGACTCGAGTTGCGGTTCTACCAAGCGGAGGTGCTCCCTTGTACGCCGAAGCTCCCGGCCGTCTTCAGTTTTCACGATCACCGAGCGGGGTTCCTCGACCGGCCTGATCAAGACTGCAGGAGCCCAGGTCCGCTGGTGTGTGTCGTATACGGTGACCTGCTGGCCTGGTCTCACAGGCGGTAGGTTCCTGCTACCGCGATTGTAGTAGGTCTTCTCTCGTTGGCGTATTTCTTGAAGGCGGCCCTGGACTACGTCCGGTGAAATGGTTCTCGGCTCTAAATGGCTGGTAGGTACCGGTAGCAGAGTTCTCGTCTGGCGTCCCATCAGCCTCTGCACGGGGGACTGGAACACATCATCACGTGGGGTATTGCGCCACTCTAGCAAAGCCATCTGAAACATTGGCATTTTAAATGAGCACTTCACCTCTTGTACCGCTCTCTCCGTCATGCCGTTTGACCACGGGTGATAGGGGCTTGAAGTTACGTGAACAATGCCTAAGGTGTTCAGAAATTCCTTGAATTTGTGACTGCTAAACGGCGGGCCATTATCGCTGCATAATTTAATGGGCAAGCCATGAACGGAAAAGATTTCGGAGCACCACGTTTTAAGCGAGCTCGCTGTTGTTGTCCGGAACTCGCGCATTTCAAAGAAGAAAGAGTAGAAGTCGACAATCACGGCAAACTCATGGCCTTCAAAAGAGAACAAGTCCACGCCGACAACCTGCCATGGTAGTGAGGGTACCTCGTGGCTCAGAAGTGGCATCTTAGGGTTTTGAGGCTTATGTTTTTGACACACTTTGCAAGCTTTTCAGAACTGTTCGATGTCGCTCGAAATATACGGCCAAAACATCACGTTCTTTGCTCTAGCCTTCATCTTTTCGGCTCCTACATGCGCCGCGTGAAGAATGCGCATCATTTCTGATATCTTCGATTGCGGCACGATTACCTTGTTACTCCGGAATACGAGGCCGTCTTGTGCGTGTATCTCGTCCCGGTACTCCCAGTATGTCCGAAGTGACTCGGGGACGTCTTGCTTGTGAAATGGCCATGTGGTACTCGCGTATTCTTGGAGCTTGCCCAGGGTTGCGTCCTCATTGGTTGCTTGAAGTAGATCTTGCAGCGAGCGTTCCGAGGCTGAAATACATTCAAGAACATTGACTTGAAAGTGCTCGTCTTCTTTCATGCGTATTTTGCTCGGAAACCTTGACAAGGCGTCTGCGAGGAATAGTTCTTTGCCAGGTTTGTAAGTCACATGGATAGGGTAACGTTGCAGCTTTAAGCGCATGCGCTGTAAACGCAGTGGGCACTGGTACAACGGCTTACTGAATATCGCTACTAAGGGGCGATGGTCGGTTTCAACAGTCACAGCATGCTGTCCGAATATATAGTCATGAAATTTGGTGCACCCATGTACGATAGCGAGTGTTTCTTTCTCTATCTGTGCGTATCGTGTCTGCGCGTCTGTAAGTGTCCGTGACGAAAATGCAACAGGCTGCGCATACTGCAGCAAGACAGCGCCTACACCCAGCTGGCTTGCATCCACTGATAGTGTGACTGGTTTACTGGAGTCAAAATACCGGAGGATGGGTGCTTGAATCAGGGCCTCGCGCAATTTAAAAAAGCTTTCTTGCTGCATTTCCGTCCAGACCCATGCAGTGTCTTTCCGCAGCAAAGTTCTGAGTGGTGCTGTGACGTCAGACATATTTGGGATAAAGCGCTGAACAAAGTTCATTGTGCCCAAAAAAACTTGTAGTTCCTTACAATTCTTTGGTGCCGGCATTTCCAAAATATCTTGTACACGTTGGGGGGTCCACACGCAGGCCTTCGGCGCTGAGCACGTGTCCAAGGTAGCACACCTCTGGCTGCAAAAAGAAACACTTCAGGTTTAGTCGAAGATTTTGTTCGCGGCAACGGGTTAGCAGAAGCTGTAAATTGCTCTTATGTTCTTGCTTAGTCTTGCCCCATACAAGAATGTCATCCATCACTACTGCCACATTTGGGAGCCCTTCTAAGACGCGGTGCATCGCTGCTTGAAATATCTCCGGCGCAGAGGCAATGCCGAAAGGCATGCGCAGGAAGCGATAGCGTCCGTATGGTGTACTCATCGTGCAAAGTTTCGAACTTGCGTCATCCAGCTTTTTCTGCCAAGACCCTGACGCTGCGTCTAAAGTTGAAAAAAAATTAGCTCCTGTAAGCTTTGGCACAACGTCTTCGAGTGTAGGCATAGGATAGTTCTCCCGCAGAAGCGCCTTGTTCAGCTCTATGGGATCTAGGCAGATGCGTACTTTATCTTTCTTAACGACTGTGACCATGTGACTGGACCATTCCGTTGGACTCTTTACCTTTGTGATCACGCCTTGTTCTTCCATGCGCTGAAGCTCTTCTTTCACTCTTTCTTGAAGGGCCACGGGAACTCGCCTGGCTGGCACGACGACCCCTACTGCTCCAGGCTTCAGCTTCATTGCATACTCTTCTCCTTTCAGCTGCCCCAGTCCATTGAAAACTTCTGCGAAGGGTTGCGCTGCTGGATACAACTGTTCCACGTGAACGTTTTGCACGCGACGAATAAACCCTAAGCGTTCCGCCACTAATCCACTTAGAAGTGACCGGCACGTTTTGTTCGACCACGAAAAAAGTCTCTCCGTGCTCTTTGCCGTTCGCACATAGGCGCAGCCGAATTTGTCCTGTTGCTGAAGCCTCATGGCCGAAGAAGGCAGTCAGGGTCGCGTGGCAGGTTTGCAGGGGCTTATCGGGCAGCTTCTTTGCATCTTTGTTGGAAATTACGCAGGAGTTGGCACCCGTGTCTAGCTTACACGTGAATTGACGGCCTTCAATGTCAACTGCGGCAGTCCAGTTATCTGCCACTTCTACTGCGCTTACGGTCAAAGTTTGCAAGAAGAAGTTGTCTTCATCTGCTTGTACCTCGTGCAGCTCTTTTTTCACGAATCTGTTTTGCCGCTGCGCCGACGATTTACATGTTTGATCGAAGTGATTACGCCCACCACATTTTTTGCATGTTTTGCCTAGAGCCGGGCACCTTGCGCCACCGTGCTCTCTGTAACCGCACCGGCTACAGTGTTGCACATGAGTGCCGACTGCCTGAATTACTGCCTCGCGTGCTGCTTCTGTGCCTTCACTGATTTCCTTAAACTGCTCTTTTCCCAGTTCCTTGGCGCGACATATTTCAACTGTCCTGCTGTACGAAGGGTTCTCGGCAATAAGCTTCTCTTGCAAGCTTTTGTCTCGTCATCCGGCTGCGAAGCAAGCGGTCTTCTAGATCTCCGAACTCGCAGTTCTCCGCTAAAAGCCTGAGATTTGTTAGCCAGTCATTAAAGGACTCCCCTGGCTTTTGATTTCTTGATCCGAAACGAAATTCGTTAAACGTCAAGTTCGTCACTGGCTTGTAGAATTCCTCAAACTTGTTGAGCAGCGTCTCGACGTTATTCCTGTCTGCTTCCTCTTCGAATTTGAATGTGCTGTAAGCTTTCCTGCCTTCTTCGCCAACTGTTACGAGTAAAGTTGCGGTTTGCACTTCTTTAGGCTGCTTACTCAACTGGGTAGCGGTGGCAAACAAAGTGAACTCACTTTTCCATGTCTTCCAAGCAAGCCATGCGTCTGCTGACGGGTCCAGCGGTCTGGGTGGGGGAAGCAGTGTTGAAGGGCCTGACATAGCGACGGGGATCTGCTGCCACCATGTGTGCGAGTCGGGGTCAGGCGATGAACAACTTTATTGCAGGAACAAAAGCGATTATATATACAACTACTGCTGCAGTGGCGCATGCGCAGTAATGACGTAAACAGTGAAGTGGCGCTTTATGAGCCTTGCTACAGTACACACAGGACGAGCGCGAAGTAACAAATGTCACAGTTGTTACTTGACTGTGTTTGAACAGCACGCTTCTTTCGGAAACGGGGCCTCTGCAGCGAGCGAAGTGGCCTTCGTGCGCTCTGTAACCTAAGCGCAGTCTTTCCGACGAAAGCACACGACGTAAAACTGCCCCCCATCCCCCCCCACCACAACACAAGCGCGCGCGCGCGGCCGGGCAAAGGCGACTACGCACGTTGGTGCCCCTTGCACTTTGGCCTGCAGGGCCAAAGTGCAAGGCGCACCAAAGCATCGACGAGTGGGGCGCCGAGCACGCACTTTGCGCCATCTCACTTTCTTCGTAGCATTTGTATATATATATATGTTGTGGGAATTTGTTATGCGCTTCTTCTCATCTGTACATTATCATAATCATCATCATCCGTTTGTCTCTCTGTCCTCATCGTCACCGAGTGTCATCACCATCATCATCGTGTGTGTGCGCGCTCTGCCTCAGTCTGCCTGTTCGCTGCCGAGTCCTCGGGCAGAATAAACGCCGTCTAACCCAAGACGCCATACGTGGTGGAGGTGAATTTTCGATCCCCGGTCCTCTACCAGCCCCCCTCTACTCCCTGGAGCTTCGTTCAGGCCGCCGCTTGCGACCGCTGTCCGCCAACATGTCGCAGAACGAGCCTGCCGGCGCTGCTGCCATCTCCAGCCCACCGTCGCAAGTTACGCCTCCGGTTTACGTACATGGACACTAGCGTGAGCCCCCCTCTCTTCGCCGGTCTTCCCGGGGAAGACGTGGGTGAATACGGCCGCGTGAGGGCTGCTAATCGGTGGTACGATACCGCCAAGCTGCGTTACGTCTCTTTCTATTTAACCGCTGTCGCGAAGACGTGGTACTTTAACCACGTCATCGAGTTACCCGACTGGGCTACCTTCGAGCAGCAGCTCCGTCATGTCTTTGGCACAACGGCCATTCGATCAGCAGTCGCGAAGAGAACTCTCGGTACTCGCCAACAACATCCCGGTGAGTCGTACACGTCGTACATCAAGGACGTTCTTGCGCTCTGCCGACGTGTCAATTCGTCCATGCCGGAGGCGGACAAACCACGCCATATTTTGAAGGGTATAGGTCCTGTTGTCTTTAATGCCCTCGCTGCACAGAACCCGGCTACCACTGCCGACGTCGTCGCAACATGTCAGCGCCTCGATGCGCTGGACTCGGTTCGTCTGCAATCAGACATTGGCCAACACCACTCCACTGCTCAAAGTCACCTCCGTGACCTCATCAGGGACATCATACACGAGGAATTGCAGTCCATGGGCTTCTCACCTCCTTCGCCATATTCTGCACAGTCTCCTGGAGCGGCCTTGCGCGACATCATCCGGGAGGAAATCACATCAATGACCTGCCCTACCCACGTCCAGTCACCCTCTTCTCGGCCCGTAACAACCTAGGCGCAAGTTGCTGCAGCGCCTCCCAGCGACGCATACATGACGTTGGCGCCACCATCATACGTGTCGGTCCCTGCCGCGCCTACCGTGAATTTCCATTCGGTACCGCCTGGCCCTTCATCAGCCCACCTGACCGCACTCTCTCCAGGGGCTGCGAACGCCTTCTACTCACCATCCTGGCGCTCGTCCCGCCCAGTATGCTATTACTGCGGGTATCGTGGCCACATTTCTCGTTTCTGCCGCAAGCGCCAGCAAGACGAGCGTCGGGGTTACGCCATGCGTGAACGGGATTTTACCTCTCCAGCTTCGTATCAAGGTCAGCATTATTCATCCCCTCCGCACCGATCACCATCTCCGCCCGCATCTAGTGCACCACGGAGCAGCCGGAACTCAAGACGCCGCTCACATTCGCCCTTTCACCGCTCCTCCTCTCCACTTCGGCCTGCCTCATTCGTCACTGACAATCACTCGGAAAACTAAGTGATGCAGTTTCAGGAGGAAAAACTGCATTACAAATTAGGACTGATATTCCTCCATCAGGCCCGTGCAACGTGGTTTTTGTAATAGTGGAAGGAGTGCGCGTCAACTGTCAGGTGGACACGGGTGCGACATTTTCTGTTATGCGTGCTGAATTGTGCCAACGTCTGAAGAAAGTGATGACGCCTTACGATGGACCCACGTTAGTTGCTGCCCAGGGGAACACCATTCGCCCTTCCGCTTTTTGTACTGCCCGTGTTTTAGATGCGAAGCATCTTATGCTCGGGGCTCTGTCCGTCCCTCCCGCGTCCCCCGGTCCCGCGTCCCGCGTCCGGCCACTTTCATGAAGTAGGGAAGCACCCATTATGCGAACCAGAACGCAGTAGTAATATGAAGGCCGTCAACCACTATCAGAGTCACCAGAGTCATGGCCGAGAGCACAGAGAGGCTGCTTAGCAACGGCTAGGCAGGTGGTGTCTGTCGCCCAGGTTGACCCCATTCCTTGATCTTGCTTGCATGTTCATCTCTCTCGGGCTTAGTCCGTCTCTCCTTCCCACGTCCCACACCACCACAGCGCATGCGCGTCCCCTCCCCCCTCTCTCTCCTACGCTCACCCCCCTTTCTCTCCTCTAGGAATCCTCTACCCTACGGAGCGTCCCACATCCCCTACAGCGCATGCGCGTCCCCTCCCCTATCCTCTCCTACGCTCAACCCCACTCTCTCCTCTAGGAATCATCTACTGTACGGAGCAGCGCCCGCGCTCTACCTGCCCACAGCGCATGCGCGACCCCTCCCCCCTCTCTCCTCTATGAATCCTCTACTCTACGGAGCGGCTCCCGCGTCCACAGCGCATGCGCGTCCCCTCCCCCCTCTCTCCTCTAGGAATCCTCTACTCTACGGAGCGGCTCCCGCGTCCCACACCCCCGACAGCGCATGCGCGTCCTCTCCCCCCTCTCTCCTCTTGGAATCATCTACTCTACGGAGCGTCCCACACCCCCCACAGCGCATGTACGTCCCCTCTCTCTCCTCTCCTACTGTCCGCCCCGTCCTTTCCTCTAGGAATCCTCTACGGAGCGGTGCGCACGACAGGTGGTGTGACAGCTGCATAGTCCGCTGGGGGGCGCCACGGTAGTTCCGCGGTGTGAAAATGACGGAGCGCGCGCGCCTCATTCTCTCTCCTGTGCAGCGCCGCGATGAGCGCCCGGACCGCTGCCGTGAAATGAGAGCGGCGACGTTCCTCCCGCTCAAGCTAATAATCTCCCCGCTGCTTCGCATCCACACATGGTTCCCTTTAGCGGGAGATGGGGAAGTTTTTTTATCGATGGTATCCGCCACCACATCCAATTCGCTGTCCTGACCCACTGCTCTCACGAACTCACGATGGGATTTTCTGTCTTCTGCTTCCGCGGTTATTTGTTGTGGACAACGCGTCGTCCACATCACTGACACCAACTACATGCTCGACGACGACACCCCAAACGACTTCGTCTGGTTGCTGCGGAAGATACCGAGTTACCATCGCATCAAGAGCAAATTGTGGCTATTACCTCTAAAGACATCGACCTTGGCGATGTCTTGGTCTCACCATGATTTTGTTGCGTTGGTAAAGGCATTGTTCTCGCGTCCGGCGTGGTTCGTTTTCGCAATGGCTCTGCACTTGTCACTGCCGTGAATCCAACATCAGAGAGAATCCTACTTCCACAGAGCACCACGGTGGCCTGCGTTGCCGATCCCGAGCCTGCGTGTGTCGTGCCACTTCAAGCCGTTGCCTCCAACGACCTCCCTAGCAGTGAGCCTGCTTCTTCTTCCGCCTTTACTGCAGCCATGAGCAACGACTTGACAGCTTCACCGACACAACAGGTGCTCGCTTTGTTAAAGAAACACGCAAGTTCTTTCGATGTTTTCTCGTCGACGTTGGGCCGCACTACCACTACAACGCATCGAATCCAGACCAGTCGGAACATCAATTGTACACCGCCGGCCCGACCGCGTGTCTCTTGCTGAGAGAAAAATTATAGAAGAAAACGTGGCTGACATGCTCAAACGGGAGGTAGTTCGCCCCTCAGCTAGCCCTTGGTCGTCTCCTGTGGTTTTGGTTCGTAAAAAGGATGGCTCCGTGTGCTTTTGCGTCGATTACCGTGCACTCAATAGGATCACTCGTAAGGACGTCTACCGCATGCCACGCATTGACGACGCCCTCGATTCCCCACAAGGCACGGAATACTTTTCAAGCCACGACCTGCGTTCAGGATACTGGAAAATTCCCATGCATGAAGACGACAAGGAGAAAAGGGCAGTCGCAACCCCCGATGGGCTATACGAATTCAACGTGATGCCTTTCGGGCTGTGCAACGCACCCGCGACTTTTGAGCGCATGATTGATACCGTGCTGCGCGGCCTCAAATGGAAGACCTGCTTCTGCTACCTGAGCGACATTGTTATCTTTTCGTCAACGTTTGCTCAGCACCTGCAACGCTTGGATGAAGTTTTGACGTGCCTTGCCAGCGCTGGTCTCCAACTCAACACTAAAAAATGCCGTTTCGCCAGCAAAGCTATCAAGGTCTTGGGACACGTCGTGAGCAAAGACGGCATTCGGCCGGATCCGGACAAGATTACCGTGGTCCTTCGCTTTCCGCGCCCCGAAAAACCGAAGGAGTTGCGAAGTTTCCTTGGCCTCGCCTCCTATTTCCGTCGTTTTATACGGAACTTCGCCTCAATAGCCGGCCACCTTGGTTTTCAAAAAAACTCACGATCACATTCGAAGTCGTTTCTACTGGCCTGGCATTTCTACTAGCGTAGCGCGGTACATCGGTTCCTGCGTCCCATGCCAGCGTCGTAAAATCGCGACATCTGCACTGCCGGGCCTCTGCAGCCAATTCCATGCCCAACAACGCCATTCGAAGTTGTAGGTATCGACCTTTAAGACCCTCTTCCCGTCACTTCTACTGGCAAAGATGGATAGTGACCGCCGTCGACCACCTCACACGCTACGCTGAGACAAACTCTGTGACTACTGCCTCAGCTTCGGAAGTAGCCGACTTCGTTCTTCACGCCATAATTCTCCGCCATGGGGCTCCTCGCGTATTGCTCAGCGACCGTGGAAGGGTGTTCCTGTCACAACTGTTAAATGAAGTACTGCGCGCTTCTGGAACAACTCACAAGACAGCTTCAAGCTACCACCCTCAGACCAATGGTCTCACCGAGAGATTCCATCGTACTCTTGCTGACATGATAGCCGTCTACATCAATGCGGACCACCAAACTGGGATACCCTTCTTCCATTCCTCACCTTCGCTTACAACACGGCCGTTCAGCGCACAACCGGATATTCGCCGTTCTACCTCGTTTATGGACGTCTCCCTACTTCCTTTCTGGACGTGTCCTTCTTCAACAGCACTATCAACTCGTCCCTGTCTTCCAGCGAAGAATACATTTCAAGACTCACTCAGTGTCGCCATCATGCTCAAATCAACACAGAAGCGAGACAACAAGACCGGAAGATCACCTATGACGCATCCCATCGCGATGTACTCTTCCGACCCGGTGACGAGGTGCTGCTTTTCACACCTATTCGCACACCTGGCCTGTGTAACAAGTTCCAGCCACGCTTCATCGGGCCTTACATAGTTCTCGAGCAGACTTCGCCCGTTAATTATCGTGTGACACCACTTGTTGTCCCAACAGACCGCCGTCACCGCAGCACAGAGATCGTGCACGTTTCTCGCATAAAGCCTTTCATGCGACGTTCCTTGTCACTTTGACTTGCGACGGCCAGGATGGCCGCTTCCATGTGGGGGAAATTAGTGTGGGCATTTGTCATGCGCTCCTTCTCATCTGTACATTATCATAATCACCATCATCCATTTGTCTCTCTGTCCTCATCGTCACCGAGTGTCATCACCATCATCATCGTGTGTGTGCGTGCTCTGCCTCAGGCTGCCTGTCCGCTGCCGAGTCCTCGGGCAGAATAAACGCCGTCTAACCCAAGACGTCATAATATATACATATACATATACGGAGCATGACGGCGAAAAGCAGCCCAGAGTGTCCATATAACTGCTATCGCAATAAAAGAGTGGAAAAGGAAAACCACGTTAGAAGGCACACATGCACGCACGCTTGCGCAGACGGCTCACAAAAGCCCACAAAAAACACCACAAAGTCACTTTCGTTTGACGCCAGATTTCTGCAACAGATTTATTTATTTATTTATTTATTTATTTATTTATTTATTTATTTATTTATACATCATGCAGCCCTATACAGGGCTATAACAGGAATGGGACATACAATGCCAAAAAGCAGGAAAAAATGAAAGAAAATAACACAAATGGTAGATTACATTCACTTTTCAGCAGATTCAGTGAAGGCTGGCTGACACGCGTCGCCTTTCTCTTTTGAGTCAGGTGCGCCTCAAGCTACCAGTTAAGAAGAAATCGCGTCTTGAAGAAGGGACGTTGATGAACTTGACTAACTTGTGCATTCCTCCAGACCGTGAGTCAATGCTTCGTAAAGGTCCGAAGTTCAATGTGGCAGCGTCTCCTCCGGCCAATTAACTGCTGGCGATGTCCAGGAGGATAGCAAGCCGTATCCAGGAGGATTCACAGGCTGTTTGTGTTGCCGAATGCGTGGAAGCCTTGTCCAAAGGTACGATTAGCCGCTTCGGCAATAGCAAATTGGGCGGGTTGTGGATTTTCTTTCTTCTTCGGGGCTCACTGCTGTCGTGTCCGATAAGGAGGGGTTTTTTTTTTGTAATCATGAGACAAGGTATGTTTTCTGAGAATGGTGGGTCTGGGATTGATAAGAATTTTCGTCTTGTAGGGCATAAGCCTAAACAAGTGAGAACCGATGCAGTCAAACTGCTGGGGAAGCATAACCTAGACAAGCTATCACGCCAGGTGAAAAGTAGTAAGGGCCTTCTCTTGCGCGTGTTTTTTAGTGCAAAAACACACAAGGATGGCATTTCATTCCGCAGAATCGTTTCAGAAAGAAACACATGGCTGCGCCTTTTGTCGGGTTTTCTTCAGTCACACCTGCAAGGGCTAGATGTACATGACCCTTTCATAATACCTAGCTCAGATAGCATTGTTCAGTTATTGCGAAATGAAAACCCAGTTGGATGCAAGGCTTTCAGCATAGACGTTGACGACTTGCATTACGCGATGCCACAAGACGTGTTGCTACGATGCGTCAAGAAGTGTACTTGTGACCTAAATTACGAGGTTGCCTTCACAACACGCTGTGGTGTTTCAGTTGAAGGCTCATTGGAGCTGCTGAACTGTTACCTTCGTTCAACTTTCATTTGCTGGGAAGGCAAGGTTTATGCAAAACGTTCGGGAGTGGGCATTGGGTCGCGAGTAGCCCCTATTCCGAGTAGTATTTTCTTGGGTAGCGTTGACCGGGCCTTACAAAAGCAACTCTGTGGCCCTGCCACTAACATTGCGCGCTACGTAGATGGTTACCTGGTGTTTGTTCATAGCGATACTTCAACTGCAGTGCTGTCAATGTCCTGAAAGTATTTAGGGAGCAAGGACTAGGACTGAAGTTTACCTTTGAAATGCCACAAAATAACAAGATCTAGTACCTGGATCATGTTATCTTTCCATGATTTCTTCCCAAATTTCTGTACACGATTCCCACATATGTTGGATGTATCTTCCCCGGTCCGTGAAAAATCTGCTCAATTTCAATTCCTCGCATTCTAAACTCGTGAAAATGGCATTGCTCTGTCGTGTATTCGCTCCGCTGTTAACAGGTCCTGTGAGCACCTCATGCAACAGAGTGTTCAGAACCAGGTTCACAATTTGCGAAGCGCAGGGTATCCAAATTCAGTGATTGCCGCCGCTGCCCTCAGAAGGCTCTAAGGTTGGCCAAGGTGGAAGGAAAAAGCAAGCAGGTGAATGAGTCACTCAAAAAACGGCCCTCTGTGGTTATTCCGTATTTTCACGGATTTTCGCTCCACATGAAAAAAGTGGCCGCCTGGCACGACGTTCACGTCGTTTTATCGGCAAAGAGCTAACTGAGTGCCATATGTCCTGCTTTGCAGAAGCGCCTTGGCACTAAGGAGCGTGCAAAAAGCACTCGTTGCAAGGCGAAACATAGCATGCAGTTTGTGCCCTGTAAGCAGAGGGATGTGTACCACATTCATTTCGCTTGTGGGCGGTGTTGTATTGGTCAGTCGGGCCGATGCCTGAATGTAAGGCTTAGAGAGTACCACAGCTAGCTTAAAGGCACGGCGTATTCGCACCTTGCGCTGCATTGTCGTGATTGTGGATGGGTACCCGGGTCCTCTGACAATTCTGTCATTTTCAGGCACGAGAATAAATTAAAAAAGGAATATTGTGGAAGCCTTACTGATAAAAGAGAAAGGCGACGCGTGGGTGGGCCGGCCTTCACTGAATCTGATGCAAAGTGAATGTAATCTATTGCAGAAATCTGGCGTCAAACGAATGTGGTGTTCTTCGTGGGATTTTGTGAGCCGTCTGCGCAAGTGTGCGCGCGTGTGCGCCTTCAAACGTGGTTTTCCTTTTCCACTCTCTTTTGTAACAAGTTCAGTTTCAAGTTAGTGCTCGTTGTGTCCACTCTTTTTCGTATGTATTTGTTTTTGGCGCTTTGAAGTTGTTACATGATGTCCGCCGGCGCCCGTTGCAGAGCCCCAAAGAGACTCGCTACTGTTTCCCGTGCGCCGGCCCAACCTCTCTGTCAACGGCCGCGCGGCGCGGCTGGCGCTTCCGCGCTAGCCTTTACCCACGCGAGCATAGGCGTGCGCAGGGTTCCCCATCAGGGGGGGAGAAGGTTCATCGCAGCGCCGCGCTCCCTATTAAGTCAATGGATGGGGCAGATTTTGCGTCCCCCCCTCTTAGGTGACTAAGGGGGGGGGGGGGGGCGGCCGCCCCCTCTGTCCCTCTCGTGCGCACGCCTATGCACGCGAGCACAGTGCCACCTCTCGCTCGGCGGCTCTGAAACCTAAATGCGGCTAATCCGTGAGACGCGCGTGCGCCATGAGGCGCAAACGAACTTACAAGGGGTGACAGCACCCCCCAAAATTGACAGCACAGATGTTACTTCACTCGCTGCCGCGGTCGTGTTTCCTTACACCAGCATGTAATGTTAGCATGTATGTCGCAGGAGTTAGCTGCGAGCCTTACTTCGTATAACATTCAAATTCGTCGTTATCGCATTCATTGTTTCGCCCTTCCGATGAGACTGTGACTTTTTATTATCTTGTTAACTGGGGGCCGTCGCTGGTTTTCCGGTCACGTCTTCGACTCCCCGCCGCATTGGCCGCGTATGGGGGGTTGGGGGGCAAAATGCAAATACACTCATAATTAGATTTAACAGCTCGTTAAAGAACCATGAGTATTCAAGATTAATCCGCAGTGCCCTGCAGTGGCGCCCCTCTAATCATACCATGATTTCGGCGAGTGAAACCGCAGCATTCAGTTTAACTGACGAGTGCAGCTCGCATTTACGAAGCTGAACGTTTCGCAAGTGATCAGCGAAAACTGAAACTTTAAAGACGGAACAATGTGCTCCTACCTACGGCGATGCCGTTTAGCAACAGTTCCCAGCGCAACAATTAATACTGAGACAGCCGCCGCCTTTTGCGGCAGTGGAGCGCAAGTTCACGCAGCGATTTACGGGCAATCATTTACGCGAAAGTGTTTAATGCCGGGCTCTAACGAGCCTTCACTGACGTCATTTTCGTCACGGAAGTTACGTCGGTAAAAGGCACACCAACATATGAAAAAAAGGGGTGTCTTTCATTCGTGTGACCTGCGAGGCGAAACCACAATCTCTCGGGCCGCGACGACGGGTGCCGGGTGCTGCGCTACTGACGCTCATGTACGAGGCTTCAGAAACGCACCTTACATCTCTCACGCCTCCTCTCTTTCGCAGTGACGTTGGTTGGCGGGGCAATGTCACCGTCTGGGATCGGTGAAGTAAAGTACTGCATCATGCCATTAACGAGCGCCGACAGGGAGCGCTCCATAGCTTTATTGCTACGGCGCCTTTCCATGCAATATTGTAGAAATCTCTGCGGTAGTTGCAATGCTGGCAACGCGACGTACGCGTTTATTCGTTAAGATCACGACGTAGTTACGTGCTCTGCCTTTCCCGACGTTTTAGCGTCTAATGCCTTGCCGCCAGAGTAGCGCAACTTCCACATGCACTAACGGTGTTTCTCCGCCACTTACTGCTTCGAATGCCATGTCACCAGTGTTGTACACGTTCCTCTACCACGGGAACGAAAGCTCGTTCCTCCTTCCTTCCCAATTTTGGAGCGAGTTCCCGATACAAGTTCCTGTAATGCGAAAGGAACCAGTTACAGTTACATTTCGAAAATTAGAACGTGTCGTTACATTAACGTTACATTTGATTTTTTTTATATAAAAATATTGTGTCAGATAATCCTGAAGCAAAATAAACTACATGAAGCTCACGTCAAGCTACATATATCATACGAAGTCGACATCGCCGACAGCAGGTTCTACGTAGGTAAAAGGAATCTAAATAAACGCTCCGAGTCGAATTTTTTAGGGACCACGGGCCATACTACAAGCATCTCTAACTGCAGCTTGCGTGCTCGTCAATTTCAAGTCCCACACACTTTCCAAGTCGGTCTTTCAAGGTGCAGTCAAGATACTGCGCTTCAGATATTCATATAGAAATCTGCACCCATGCACCAATATAATTAAATTTCTTGCACAGGAAACCGCATCGAAAGGGACTATATTTAGGTGTTTAATGAGTGCTGATTCAATATTTCATTGTGCGTAGAAAATAATATTCAGGATGCACATTTGCAACTCAGTGAAGCCTCCTGTTTACAGTCGGCCAACATATTTCTGAGTATTTTCCGCTCTGTTTTTCTGTCTTCTACTCTTTTCTTATCTTTCTTTCTCTCTATGTTTCTCCGTCACTTTCTTTATTCATCTTTCTCTCTCTCTCTGTAATCATTATCTCGCCTTCTTTCTTTCTCTCTCTCTTTATTCCTTTATTTCTATTTCACTCTTTCTTTCTGAGTCTGTCTGTTTTATGCTCCTTCTCCCCTCTTTTACCTTCTCCTCAGACTCACTATCCTTTCCCAACCCCCTGCTATACAGTACTATACAAATCTACTAGCGTGCGCGCATGTTGCAGAGAAACGCATAGCCAATAATTTCCTCAACATCCCACTTTATAACGGTGGTCACTTAGCTAAGAGATATATACGAGCAAATGGAAAGTCAGCCAGAATGGTATTTGCATTGGTGAGGTGCTTATACACCCTTACCGCCATTGTAGTGTATGATTGGAAAATGCCTTTACTTGATATATTCGCTCTAGAGATAATTGCTGATTTTTAGTGCTATGTGTTCTTCGTTGGGCCGCGATACGAGCACAATCAACATATCAGTTCAAAGTGTCATGCCTATGATAAATAAATGTCATGAAAGACACAAACTCGATAGCCGAGTGGTTACGACACTCGCCTTCAGATCGTGGAAAGGCGGTTTGGAATCTCGCCTCACCTAGAATTTCTTTCTTTCTCTTTCTCTATATCTATTTCTTTCGCTCTCTTTTTACTCGTTCTGTCGCCCATTGGAGTTATTGCATCCCACGTGGACAAATCAATGGCCGTGTTCTGAGAGCGAAGAGGAAGAGGATGAAGAGAACGTGTGCTGGTTCATGATGATGATAATTGTCTTTCTACGACAGACGGAAACCTCGAGCATAGAAGCTCTGTTGTAAAAAATCAACTATCCCTTCCGCCCGCGGTCGGTCTCGGCGCCGCGCGCTTCCCTGCGCCTCCGGCGGGCGCCTTGAAGTGATAAGCAGGATGCAGCATAGTCACGTTCCTGACGAGGTCGGCCATCCGCCTTGTTCTGCATGATGTGCTGCGCGCTTGTGCACGCCTGTTGAATGCCGTGGAACGTTCGCAGAAGGAACGCCGTTCCCCCTGCCGTTCCGTCGCAGACGTAACGCGCTACCGTTACAGTTCCACCGATACTGAATGGAACGCTGGCGTTCCTTCGTTCGTCCCAAAAGGAACTAGTCCCTGGAACGTCGTTCCTTGGAACGCCTTTCCGTACAACACTGCATGTAACCGACTATACAACTGGTGCAATAAGCGCCACAGAAATGCAACGATATCGTCGGACGAATGCCGCTCAAGTGAGTGCTTTTGTACAAAAAATTCACGCATCTTCACGAAGTGAATCATGACGAGTGGGGGGAATCACTGGGGATCGTTCGTATCTTAAATAACCCGTGACATTGCCCACTCGCGCATGTAAATGAGTGACAACGCGTGTGTACAGTATATTCAATGTGTTGAGCCGCCGCTTCCCGCGCCCTCAAGTCCTGGGTAGCAGGTTGTCGGTGTTGCCGTTTTGCCGTTGCTTCCCGAGCTCTCGCTTCCGGGGCAGCTTGCTGTCTGCGTATACTCTGAGCCTCCGCATGCCGCGCTCTCGCCACCGGAGTAGCAGCTTGTCGGCGTTGCCGCTTTGCCGCTTCTTCGCGAGCTCTCGCCTCCGGGATAGCTTGTTTGCGTCGGCGTTGCCTTTCGCGGGCCAGAGTGCACTCAAGTTCGTTTCCATCCATGGCAGAAAGAAAATGTGTGGTCTGAAACGCGCTTATTCTTCATCGTCATCAGCCACAGCACAAGGTGCACATAATGCCTTAGAGATCTGTAGCGGGTACCTCCCTTATCAGCAGAATGGGACATAGTGGGTGCTTCCCTACTTCATGAAAGTTACGGTGGGCGTATAGTGGGTACCTTGCATACCTTGACGGACAACGGACAAGCCTAGACCCTAAGGTGATTCGCCCCTAAAAGAGAAACGCTAGTAGGAATCGGAACGCTATCCTACATTTACGACTCAAGCTGTGAACTCTGCCTCTCGCGTTATTGAAGCGCTGTGTGGCATATGCATGATCACTGGCGTAGGTTACTCTATTACTGGTGAGCGCACACCTCGGCGCTTCTCTCCTGAAATGACGACGCTTAGAATGAGCGAATAACGAGTACCAGTTATTATTATGCGCTTGTTGATGCCGTTTTTGCGTGGGATTCACCATATATTGTGTCCAGGTGTATGTATATATATAAACTACCTCAACTACCAAAAAGGTTAAAGCATCATGGAGATGGAGATCTGTAACTAAGCATCAATTTGTTCACATCCAAGTCAAACGGTGTCATTGCTACCAAACACCAATAGTCATTGTGCAAGCTCTCCAATATCAATGTACAATAAGCAATCAACTGCTTCTGGACAGACACGGTTCACTATTGTGTTATACTGATTCCTATGACGTAGGCATAGGCGTGCGCAGGGTTCCCCTTCAGGGGGGGGGGGGGGGGGGGGCGAAGGTTCGTGGCAGCGCCCCCCCCCTCCCTATTAAGTCAATGTATGGGGTAGACTTTGCGCCCCCCCCTCTCTTAGACGACTAGGGGGGGGGGGGCGCCCCCTCTGCCCCCCCTCGTACGTACGCCTATGGACGTAGGGAACAGCCAGGTTTCATTTTCATCGCTTTGGCGGTTTTCAAACACTTTTGGACGCGATTTTAACCACCTCTTTCTTCTAGCTGTTACCTCGTTAGTTTAGAGGCCTCCCAAGCTCGGCCAGGTGGCGCTGCGGCGCACGCGTTTCGCCGCCTTTCTTGCAAAAACCGGTCGCTCGTCCCCCCCCGCTCCCGCCTTTCGACTACGCTCGGTCAGCATGTTCACGCGCCCTGCACGCGCTTTCGTCTCCTCGCTTTGCACGTGCAGCCTCACGTGTCGCTTACTCCGAAGGTTCAGAAAGATGTCGCAGATGGAAAAAAACATTTTCACGGTGTGAATCTCCCCAGAGGGGAGTGGTCGATCAACAACATTTGCGAAACCTAGCATGTCGTAAAGGGCGATGTTGTTTAGCGAGCGCTACGAGCGTGTCGATGGTGAGTGGCCACATTTCTATGACATAAATAGTGAGTTAACTGCTCTAATACTATATTTATGTTGCCAGTAAAATGCACAATTATTGTGGCAATCGTGTCTGCATGCTGTCAGGAGACAACCACCAAGCTTTCGCGTGCGTTTCTGTAGCGCTCGGCTTTCGGTTGCTTGGATGCCTATTTTGTCGCGCAGTTTCATATTTATTATGGGCTCAGTGTGAAGAGCATAAATTTCAGTCTGCCGTGTTGAGTCGCTCGCAGCATTGCAGTGCGCACTGTTCAGTTTCCTGGGAGTTTCCCTGTTCCAGAGATTTGCATCGGGCGATAACAACATCGTATCGCAAGTTTAATGCCACTTGGGATTTTCTACAGCTCCCTTTGACAGCATAATGATGCGCGCGAAAAAATAATCTGTTATGTTCATTTCGACCATGCATGTATCCTGCAGCGGCGTGTTTCATTTCGGATAATATTCACGCCTGATTACGCATAATGTTCACGCATTGTCTACGCCGCATTACGCATCGTGATTACCTATCACCGATTCGAATGTCGTTTCGGTTGTTTTGACAACGCCCTTGGTCATCGTCATACTATACAATATCCACTGGGATCACGCATGTTTCTGGGTACGCCGAGAATTGCCCCTGATAACCACGTCTGTTTTCGCGAAACCATCGAACATTTCATTGCAGCCATGTCTCTTTTTTTTCGGCATAATATTTTACGTGCCGAAACCACGATATCATTATGAGGAACAGCGTGGTGGGAGACATCGGATTCATTTTGGGCACCTGAGTTTTTAACGCAATAGCGTTAAAGAGCTCGTTTCGCAGAAATTCCGGCGTCGGCGTCGGTGTCGGCGTCGTTGGTTGTGAGCGAAGAATAATCATCTTGTCCGTGACCGAAAAATCGAGAAAGATGCAAATAAAATAAATAATAAAAATTTCCGGGTCCGACTGAGGACCGAACTCAGGCAGTGCCCGTGGCAAGCAGGTTTTCTACCACACAGCCACGCGTCTGCTTGGAAATGCAGCAAAAATAACTTCTACTGCTTGGAAATGCAAAGATGCAAATAAAATAAATAATAACAATCTTCGGATCCGAGTGAGTATCGAACCCAGGCGGTATGCGTGGCAAGCAAGTGTTCTACCACACAGCCACGCGTCTGCTTGGAAATACAGCAAAATAACCTCCTCTGCTTGGTAATGCAGTGAAAATAACTTTGATGCTTTACAAACACACCCGTCCTGTATACAGGCGTCACAATACAACATGTAATATCGCAGTAATATTGCTTGGTACAAGCGTACATTGCCATCGGGCGTCAGAACATGTGAATATCACAACGACATCGTGGTTTAAAGGGACCGACAACTTCGCAGATTTGCGTAAAAAAATGTAGTAATAATTTCCTCTTCAAAACCAACTGTTCCGGTTTTATTTCTGTCAATCCGTCTATCCACAAAAAACATTCATGACCTAAAAATAATGATAATGGCAACTATTGCTCCATGCTCGCTCAATGTTGTGGTTACCCAGTATACGCCAATCTGGCCACATTTCGTGCTTCATAGCTCGGACCTCACACAAATAATGCAACATGTTTTTACAGATTAAGTTAGCACACGTGCTTGGATTGAATTCTGAAGAGTTAAAAGAAAATCGAGGATGGTGTTTTTTTTTTAAATGATCTTCAAAATATAGCATCTTGAGGGACATGTCCTCAGTTGAACATTTCTGGTTAACGTTCGAAGCCACTCTGAGGTATTTCGTTCCGCAAATTCGTTTACCAAACATATGGCAATGTTTTAGAAAACTTTCGGAACTCTAGCGCTTATACGCGCGCAGGAAAAAAAATCTTAAATTTCAGCATTATTGCGCTTTGTGCGGATTTTTTTTTTCGCGAAATCAAAAGTGGTTTTGTGGTCCTGGGGACTCGGAAAAGAAAATATATCTTTTTCAGCGAAATTAAAGGGGGTCGGCGGACATGCACCGACGTTCTTATCTGAACACACCCTGTAGTAGTTTGTTATTTTCAAGAATAGTTGAAAAGCTCAAAATAAAGGCGGTGAAGCATAGTTGCAGGAACTCCTGCGAAAGCAGAACGACGACAACTTTCACAAATCGCGAGAAGGGCTGGCGGCATCGCTATCAATTCTCAGCATTGCTCGAGGAAAGGTACATCTGTGTTTAGAGCCTTTCAGATTGAAAACTACTGCTTGTAAAATAACTACGTGCTTTTGGGATTAACTACTGGAGCTACAAACACTACGACGGGTGAGCTTTCTGTCGCGCCATAAAAAAATGGGTCGACAAAAATCAGTTGTCGGTCCTTTTAAAAGGCACACACGTTACTGCGCGTATTCCCTTAAGACCCCGTATTGTCCACATAGCAAGATCGAAAATATTTCACGCGCTTAATTGCTCGTGGTTTAAAGGATGCTGCCCATTACATAGTATGCACTAAGTGATTGAAGTACGCACCAGGGATAGGATATCGCTATCGCGTTCAACTCTTAAAGGCGAAGCTCAAGGGTTCCCATTTTTTTTTACCTTGCACCTAAATCTAAGTACGCCGGTGTTACTCCCATTGAAATGCAGCTGCCGTATGCGGGAATCGAACCCACGACCTCGATCCTAGCAGCGCAATACCTCAGCCTGCTAAGTAATCACCATGTGTTGCATGCAAGGCCAATATAAACGATTCAAAACGGGGCATAGCGCTAATACACACGGACCAGCAATAAACAGGACCTGTTGCAGGACCTGTCCTATTGTCTCTTGCTCGTCCGTGTGTATTAGCGCTACGCCCCGTTTGGAATCGTATAACCAACTAGCCCAAAAAGCCGTGTTGCCAATATAAATGTTCTGTGCAAACAGTGCTTAAATGTGTTTACATTGAGCGGCGGCAAAAAGTGTACCACCATCAGCTGAATGAAACACTTGTAGTGCTCACGGGACGGTATTTAAACTGTGGTGTATTAAGCTAAGATGATCCGCTGCTCTCATATTACAAATGGTTGACTCGGAAAGTCAGCGCACAATCTCGAAATACACAGCTAGCGGTTGTCTATTTGTTGTAGCTTCGGTTCACAAACCTTCAAATGAGCCCGGCCATTGCGTTTCTCTCCGTTAATACTTAGTAACACTGCGTACGACAAAAAGTTCTTCATAGTGAAAAGACCGTAAAAGCATCGCTTGGTGCGGCGAACTGCCATAATCCACTCCTAACGCCTCTGCTTTCCTCGCAATGTTTGCATTGGAAACGGTGGAACTTGACGCGCAGTCTACAGCTCACAAAGCATCAGGAGTGCGTGCCTGCTTCCAGGATGACGAAGGAGCGGCGCCCATAGCGTACAAAATGCTAGATAAAAGCACCAAAGAACACGTTTTTCGTGCGCGCAATAGGAAAAGCAAGCAAGCGTGACCCGTCCGAGCTACCGGAGTTTTCCCCTCTCTCCGCTAGGGCAGCAGACGGCGCTGCGCGAACTTGAGCTTGGGTTCCCTATGGTCGCCAGTGTTAAAACGTCTGGACGGGGCACACGTGTAACTGGGCGCAAATGCTAGCACAAACACGCCATGCGTGCCCAGTAGCAATACAAACTGTAGAATTGTCATTCTTAACTTCCAACAAAACGGCAACTACCTATTTGAAGACACGTATCACTTTCATGTTGTGACCAATTCCTATAAAAGAGGCGCAAGCCATCATTTTTTTCCTGCAGGCGTTAGAGCCAAACGTGCCTGGTGTGGACTTCTGGCGTAACTTGACGCATGCCCTCGGCGACGAGGGGCAATATTACACGGATATTGTAACTACGGAAGCAGTAAATGTCATTAAAACTCATCAACCAGACAAGGTAAGGCTGCTTTTTCATTTTTCTAGTTTGCATGATTTTTAACTCAAGGTCGCCAATATAAGGCATGAATACAAAATTTTGCCGAAAAGAGCAGGTCAGCCAATGGGAACCCTGATACTTGAAGCTAAGTGTGAGGCGTCAACACCCATACCCAGCTTATAAATTCAAAGCTTGATGAAGACCGGATTTTTCAACACGAAAGTGTTTTATGCCGGGGCCCACAAAGATTTCAGTGACGTATTTCCGTCACGGAAATGACGTTGAAAAAATGTACACGATCAGATGTCAAACAAAAAGTTGTTCCGCAAACGGGCATCGAACGTCTGACCTCTCGGTCCGCGACAACAGAAGCCGAGCACGCTATCCATTGCGCCACGGCTACTTTTTCCTTTCTTTATTGCCTTCTTGACTACAGGTCAAGATAGTCTAACAATCATACATCATACCCGTTTCATGTGCGTTAATCCTCAAACATAGATATCACATCTTCATCACAGTCAGTCGTCATATACACATCACGTACTTTGACAACAATTTCCACGAAACACTCTTGAACAGATAGTACCTTAGCATCACGGTGTCTATAAGCTAACATGCGGCGCCATACCGAATGTAGACCAAGTAAAAATATTACATCCAAATACTGAACAGAACTTTCAAAGGGCAAAAAGTGAATTCCGTGTGGATTAAGAGGTAAATCTATCTTTAAGGTCCTCTGCAATATGTCCCAAAAGAATATGCCATTATTACAGTCAATAAATATATGTTCAATAGTTTCTGGCTTATTACAAAGAAAACACATATTTCCCCATGGTACATAAATTCCCCTGTCTTCCAGCCACGTTTTCACAGGCAGGGTTCCTGTATGTAGCTTGAAAAAGAAGGTCTTTACATTAGCCGGTATCCACATGTTCTTAACTCGTTTTAGAACGTCTTGGCCAGGTGCTTTTTTAAACATTAACCTATAAACAGGTACAGTGAACACGTTGTCAATTAGATCCTTCCTAAGGCGCTTTCTTTTCACGTTGGATAAGTAATCCATAGAAAACCTTGCCCTTAGGAATCGATACGACAAGACAACTTCGCGGAAGAACGGCGACAAGAAGTGTCGTTCCCCCCCTCTTCGACGATACAAAGAAGTCAGGCATGTGATGGAAGAGCATTGTTTGAAATAAACAACGTAAAAAAAAGGATCTCTTTGATATCTTACCCGCATAAAACGTGATACTACTTGGTTTAGAAAGAGATGACACAAAGAAAGCCCTCCTTTCTTAACTCGACGAAACAAATTTGTTCTTGATATGCACTCCCATGTAGAGTTCCAGATGAAAGTAGCAAATACCCTGTGAATTTTTTCAATGTTTTTACGTGTACAACTAAGTGCTTGCAAAAGGTACGTAATTTTCGCGGCCAGAAAAACGTTACATATTGCGGACCGAGAGAAAATTCATAATTCTCGGTCACCCCATGTTTCAGCAGTCGCCCGCAGTTCCTCTGTCTTGTCAAGCCAAAGCGATTCGCTGTTTTTATGGTACCCCGAGGTAACGGCTAGGTGTCGTGAGCCACTGAATATTTCCAAAAGTAGCGGGCGTAAGATCCCAACTGCCGTGCCACAAACCCACGCTTTTATCCTTATTCATCAAACTGCCGCTTGCGTCGCAAAACCTTTCAGTTATTCTCAATAAAGAATTGACGCTGTCTCTATGAACAGCAAAAAAGGCGATGACGTCGGCGTATGCCAAAACACGCACTTCACAAGCCTGTAACCTAAACCCTTTAATTTCAGTGCTACTGATAACTTTCCTACAGAGTGGTTCTAAAAATAAAGCAAAAAGCAAAGGGCTTAACGAACACCCCTGTCGCACAAAGGAAAGGACTTGTGTGTGCTGTGAAAGTTCTCCATTAACAAATAAATTTGTCGTTGAGCTTTTGTATGTCATTCTAATGCCTTTACACATAACCGAACCAAGACCAACGTATTCAATTAACCTAAACAGAATATTGGGTGGCACCATGTCAAAAGATTTGGCTAGATCTATTTGTAACATGGCCAGATTAAGAAGTGCAGTATCACAATACACCAAGATGCTTCTGGCGACGTGAATATTCGTGAATATACTCCTGGCCTTAATGCCGCACGTCTGATGCGGCCCAACCAACTTGTGTATAACTCCCTGCAAACTCCTTGCCAGCACTTTCATTAATACCTTGTAATCCACGTTCGTCAACGTGATTGGCCTGCATCCGGTCACTTTACGTAAGACATGTTTCTCTTATCCTTTAGGAATCAATACAGTGTGCGCACGATTAAACGACGCAGGCAAAGTCCCCCCGATCAAAAGACTCTGAAAACACGTCATACAATGCTGCGGCCATATCCGACTTGAACGCCTTATAAAAAACGGCATTAATCCCATCTGGACCCGGTGATCTGCCCGTGCTAAGACCTTCTATAGCCCTCTCAATTTCTCCTATAGTGATAGTCATTTCTAATAGTTTTGTTTCCTCTGCGTTAAGTATTGGCATTTCTGTCAAGAACTCATCTGCATAGTCCGTATCCTTTGGCTCACGATAAGAAAACAATTCTCGATAGTAACTTTCAAAAGCTTTAATTATATCATTATGTTCTCTCACTATATTGCCATTCATTTCTATTTCTAATATTTCGTTACCTCGAGCGTAAGCCTTTTCATCTGATAAAGCTTGCTTTGTCGGCGCTTCACCCACGAGGTATTTCTCAGCTCTTGCACGTATAATTGCCCCTCTATATTTATCCTCTTCTAGACTTTCAATTTTGTTTTTAACTACCGCAGTTGATTCGCGAATAATCCCGGGTTTTCTGTTTCGATTTTCACCAAATCTTTAAGTTCCAACCGCAGGTCGCGTTCCTCTTTTCGCGCTTGATATTGCATGTGACAGCCCCACTCTATCGCGACCGTTTGTATCCTTTGCTTAAATAATTCCCATCTTTCCGCCGCACTGCGTTTTGTGTCATTAAAAAATCCCTCGATTTCTTTCTTGGTCTTATCGAGAAACCCTTCATACGTGATTAACTTCGTATTCAATTTCCACTTTTTCCATACAATCTTTTTTTTTGCACTTTTTCCCACGCTCAAACGACACCAAGGAAACAAGCTCACTGAAGGAAACAACGTCAACATCATAGTTTTGACACAAAGGCGCAATGTCAGCACACACATATAATCTATGTAGTCGTGCATGACTAGTGCCTTGAAAATGTGTGAAGTGTTGACGACTACCCCCCTTCTCAAACAGAGCCACGTCGTGTAAAGAAAACTTGCTCAGGCTATCTCTAAGCAAATCGACGTTTTCATCGCTTATCCTGGCGTCAGTGCTACGATCTTCTTGGGTAAGAACACAATTGAAGTCACCCATCACAATCACAAACCTCTGACAATCAATTTGTAGGGGCGTATACACATCGTTCTAAATTTCGTACTCCCGTAAGAAAAGTTACACAACACAAAACGCCCACGCAAGCAACTTCTAACTTCTTACACAACAATGCCCAGAGAGTTCTTCGGAGAAATAATACACCCAGCTGATGTTCCCATCGCATGGCTCACACACGCATTGTACCGCAATGAAAATTGTGATACCAAGCTATCAGTCGCGTCCTCAGTACTAACCTTATTCTCCTGGACCGCGAGCAAGTCAAGGTCCTTTTGTTGCATCAGGCGCTTCACCTGATACTGTTTGCGACGCGCTCCACGACCACGTACTGCGTTCAGCGTACCAATGCGTAAAGGCGCAGTCACGCTAGCCATGTTGATGACAAGGGTAAAACCACAATACTACGCTTACCGTGACTCGTATACCGTGCAGTGGGAAAACCAAGGTCTTACTTATCCCGTCCCTGACCCCGAGTCGGCGTCGATGACGCCGACCGGGTTTCGGGGGCATATTTTTTACCCTTGGCGCCCGTGACGTGATGCCGCTGACGCTCCGGGCGTTTCATGTTGCGTTCCGTGCTTTCCGCTCGGGGAAGCTTCTCGCGTCCCGCGGTCGCTGCCGTATCCTCTGCGCTGGCTTCTGCCGATGTCGCCACTGTCGCTCATGTCTTCCTCGATGGTTTCTTGACAATCCCGCTGGCCACCTGCTTCGGCCATCTCCTCTGCTGCCTTCGTTGGGTCCTGCCTGTCTTGCGTTGGCACGTCGGCTTTCTCTTCAACAGTCGCCTGAACCTTTGCGTCGCGTCCCGTGGCGTTGCTGCCTGGGGCAGTCTTCTCGGCCTCCTCAGCGTCCATTAAATTCTCTTGGGCGTCGTCTGTTGGCACAGTGGTCTTAGTTACTCTGGCATAACTCCTGGCGCAATCCTGACTTTCATGTCCAAACGCTCGGCCTACCCCGCAGCGCGGAGTCAGGCAGTCGCGTCGTATATGTCCTTGCATGCGGCACCGTAGGCAGAGCGGCGCCCGACCCGGCACCACCAGAAGGACAGTGCCTTCTCCAAACTTAAAAAGATGTGGCAAGTCGTCCAGCGCTCCAACGTCCTTCAGTTTCAGTCGCGCAAACCTCGTCGTCGATGTCGCATGTTCGAAGTCCGCGACGGTCCAGTTGTCGTTCGAAACCTCCAAGACTTCACCAAATTCACTCAACACTTGTCGAATGCTGTCATTTGAGACAGCAAAATCAAACCAGTGAATTTTCAAGGTGACGTCTTGTTGGATAGGGTCGATGACAGCACAGAAACCACCCTTGACTTGGAGGCCGCCCGTTTTAAGCAAGACATCCTTGTCAGCTTCGCTTCGAAACTTCACCAACGAAATGTGATTCATCTGGAAGGCACCAATGCCAGTGGTTGCCTTGATGACTCCTACATCTTCTAACGGTGCCCGAAAGTCTTCCAACCGGTATGGTCTTTTTCCCAAATCACCGTGCAGAAACACGCACTGCTGCATGCTATCACCCGAAGGCAATGTCGGCAGCAAAACCCGGTAATCTAAAGGAGCAGAAGAAAGCCTGTGGCCGCGGCCAGCAGCGGCCGCCGAAGCACCTCGCACTGAGCGAGCCATCACACGTCCGTCTCCAACGGAAGCCAGACTCTGACTGCTGTACGAACGCACCTTTTATATCTACTACTTTCATCACAGTGCTCCTCGTCAGCGGGGTGGTGTCGCCCTCTTGGAGCAGTAACGTAAAGTAATTCATCATTATTACGGTGACTTCCGCGATTAGCACCTGGGGTGCTATCGCGGAACGATTCTATTCCTTTTTCTATTCTTTTCGCCGCCATTAGCCATCTGTGATTGGTCGAAGCGTCTGTCCATCAAGCAGCCGTAAAAAAGCGTGACGTCAAAATGACGTTTACACACAACGGGAGCCGGCGTCGCGCGTTCCCGCCCACTGCTGACGTAAGCTTCGACGTCACGAGGAAAAGAATTGGAATAGAAAAATTACACCATCTCCCGCTAAAGGGAACCATGTGTAGATGCGAAGCAGCGGGCGCTAACGCTTACACTGGTGACGGCGGCGTTGACGCTCGCGCTCATCGCGGCGTTGCGCAGGAGAGAAATCTGGGGAGGCGCAATCACGCAGTGATGGACCGGTGTTTCCTACTGGAACATGCCAATCGCTGCTAATGGGCAATGAGAGACAGAAGACTCCGATTTGACGCAGAGACCCGTAGTTCGCTTTTAGTTAACGCGCGCGCTGTGAATTTTTATTGTTCAACAACGCGCAGGAGAAATCTCCCACCGGCACCACCTTGGAGGTCAAGATCTATTGCCATATATACGGGGTGGCCAGTGAACGGTTGTGCAGTGCGAGCAGTCGGTTTTTTCAACCAAGAAACTCGCTAGCAGACGCTGCCTGCGTCGGCGTTGAACGGTTGTGCAGCGCGAGCAGTCGGTTTTTTCAATCAAGAAACTCGCTAGCAGACGCTGCCTGCGTCGGCGTTGCGAGGCGAGAGAAGGGGGAGGGGACGCGCATGCGCAATGGGGGGTGTAAACGCCGCGGGAGGGATGCCTAGAGGAGCAAAAGGGAGAGTTGGGCTAGTTGGTTGGGGTTCATAGTGAACAGCGCAAAAAACACGACACAAAGAAGAGACTGCACAACACGAGCGCTGAGTGTTGTGCAGTCTCTTCTTTGTGTCGTGTTTTTAAATGCGAATGCATTTCATAGTCGGGCTATGTCAGGCATCCGGCATTGGCGTTGTGCGGCGTTGGCGTTGTCCGCGGAGGAGGAGGAGGAGGATAGGTTGAGGAGGAGTGCGCGCCGGCGGGTGTTAGATATGAAGCATCTTATGGCGAACCTTAATCCGGTGGTGGTGGTGTGCGGCGTGACCACCCTTACTGCGCATGCGCAAAGACCCTTTCAAAAAAAAATAAAAATAAAACATCTCCTCTTTCCCTCTCTCTCCTCTAGGCATCCCTCCCCGCGGCAACCACACCCTCACTGCGCATGCGCCTCCCCTCCTCTCTCCCCTGCTACGCTCCCCCCCTCTCTCCTCTAGGCATCCCTGCCCGCGCCGTCCACACTCCCACTGCGCATGCGCGTCCAACCTCTCTTCTCCTCTCCTACGCTCCCCCCTCTCTTCTCTAGGCATCTCTGCCCGCAGCGTCCACACTCCCACTGCGCATGCGTGCCCCCCCTCTCTCTCTCCTCTCCTACGCTCCCCCCCCTCTCCCTCTCTCGCCTCACGACGCCGACACAGGCAGCGTCTGCTAGCGAGTTTCTTGGTTGAAAAAACCGACTGCTCGCGCTGCACAACCGTTCACTGGCCACCTCGTATATATGGCAATGAATCTTGACCTCCAAGGTGGTGCCGGTGGGAGATTTCTCCTGTGCGTTGTTGAACAATAAAAATTCGCAGCGTGCGCGTTAACTAAAAGCGGACTGCGGCGGAGCTCGGCGGAGCTATATATGAAAAAAAAATAAAAAAAATAAATAAAAAAAATTTAAAAAAACAAGAAAAAGCAAAAAAAAAAGGCGCTGCGCCTTGCTCCCGACCGGGCTGCAGAAATCAGGCGCCTTTTCCTTCTTCGAACCACAACCACCATATATAAATAGAGTGAAGCGCGCGCGAAATGCATTCGCATTTCCTCACGATTCCCTTCGGGGAGGTGGGCGCATTTTTTGGGCTGTTCACTATGATGCCTAGAGGAGATAGGTGGGAGCGTAGGAGAGGAGAGAGAGGGGGGAGGGGACGCGCATGCGCAGTGGGGGGTGTGGTCGCCGCAGGGAGGGATGCCTAGAGAAGAGAGAGGGGAGTGGACGCGCATACGTAGGGGGGGGGTGTAGACGGCGCGGGCAGGGATGCCTAGAGGAGAGAGAGGGGGAGGGCTCTCGCATGCGCAGTGTGGGCGGTCACGCCGCACACCACCACCACCACCACCGGATTGAACTTCGCCATAAGATGCTTCACATCTAAAAGAAATCGTTCCGCGATAGCAGAGAACGCGAGGTGGCGTCGACGCGCGTGGACGTGTTTCTTCGGCGCCGTGAGTTTTTGTGTGTAACTCCCATCTTTCTTGCGATATCGTTGGGTCTCTTTTGCACGAGATGTGTGAAGATTTCCTCTACGTTTTGAGACTTTTTTTGAAGAAATCTGTTCGCTAGAACGCGTTTTGTTGTGACTTCGGTGGTTCCTCGCCTACGAGAGCTTGGCGGCTCTCCGACGCCGTAGGCGTTGCACGCCTCGTGTGGGCGTCATGAGCCAGGTTGATGCAGTAGATGGGGAGGACCTTTCCCCGGAGGAGATGCTCAAGTGGCTGCAAACGCACATATACGACGCCGCATATCAAGACTCACTTCGTAAGGACGCCATCGCTGCCACTGCCAAGGCTGCTGTATGGCAACAAATGATCTCCAAGAAAAACAAAGTGAGACCTCCCAAGCTACCCGAAGGTTTATACAAGGCCATTTTTCGCATTCGTGGAGGTTTCAACGCCTCGCGCTTCAGTCACTTCCAACTCTCAAAGCTACTCTGTACTGCGGCCGGTCTTCCAGCCACCATGGAGCTGCGGCAAGACGTAGTTACGATCAACCCCACCACCAACACAGTTGCCCTGAGTACGGAGAGCTATGACCACCTGACAAAATATCTCGCCATCAAGTCGCTCATGGTCAACGGCCAGGATCACAAAGTCACCTCCTACAACGTTCCGAACTCTGAGACATGCAAAGGCATCATCTACATCGACAGGGTATGCCTGGGAGAAGTTATCGAGGAAAAAGATCTACCTACGCTTCGTGAGTGCAACCCAGAAATGCGTTTTCTGGAAGCCAGCCGAATGGAAAAAACTTCTGACGCAGTCCTCGTGACGTTTTTGGGAACGAAGGTTCCTTTTTGGGTCAAATATGAAGTGGCCATGCTCCGGTGCAAGCCTTTTCGGCAAAGGATGGAAGCCTGCACTCGCTGTTGGACTGTTGGACATCGGCCGGATGTATGCCCTACGAATAAAGAGGAGACTTGCCGTAAATGTGGAACTGTGAATCATCCGCCTGACCATGTGTGCATTCCGAAGTGCGTGCTTTGCAGTGGCAGTCATGAGATTGGATCCCTTCAGTGTGCACTGCGATATAAGCCCAAGACACCACTCCCCAAGGTAGACAAGACTCCTCCTTCACCGAAGACCAAACCGCCTCTTCCGATCAAGAAGCAGGGACCTCCTCCTAAGAAGAAACAAGAAGACTGGCCCTCCTTGTCAGCTGCTTCCCCTAGCCACAAATCAAGCCCTCCTCAGGTAGGCTGGCTCTCGGTAGCTTCCCACAGCTCACGTAACGCTAAATCTCCCGATGCTCCCATCTATGCCCTCTTAAAACAGATTCAGGAAGAAAATCGTGCTCTGCGTAAGCAGATTCACGACCTCCAAACCCCTTCTCTCTCCACAAACGCTCCTATTTCCACAACCGTTCCTGCTCCTCAACCCGCTGCTGATAAACAATCCAATATGACAACTCCCTCGATCCGTGAGAATGATAATCAGACCACAACCATGGACACTACTCCTCCTCCCACTATTGGTAATGCCACAAAGCACAAATTTAGCGATGATGGTAGAGATGCTTGGGAAGAACACGATAAGCTAAGTCGTTAACTGTGAAGGGGGTTCGGGCCGTCTGCTCCGAGAATCAACGAAGCCGCCGGTTCATTGAACAAGAGAAAACATTTATTAAATAACTGAACGTTAAAGTTACACGGAATACCACCAACTCGTGGGTACACGACAATCACGCGCTAGCCCTCTCCTCGACGGGGCACATACAACAACCACGCGCACTGTGCTGACCGCACTTGCTGCGCGTCCTTCGCCGACTCCCCCGGCTGTGCATCAGCAGCTCCTTTTGAGGCAAGCAAGTGGACCATGCGCATCACCAGCGCGCAGCACGTGTCACCTTGATACCTGGATGGCGGTGGGCGTGGCTCCCACAACTGGCAGCACACATTCGCAACTCTAACAATCGCTTTGAGTCCCTCGAAAAGCGCATGGATTCCGTAGAAGCTAAGCTTGAGTCCCTTACCACTATCGTTCATGATCTCAGCACCCATATAAGCGCCAAATTTAGTCAGCCTGACGAGAAATTCCATAACGTTGATGATCGATTCAGTCAAATTATCGAAAGACTTGACCGATTACGTGGCCGCGTCCCCTAAGCGCTGCGAAATAGTTGTGTGGCAATGGCACTGCAGGGGCTTTTCGAAAAAGAAGGCTAGTCTGCAACAATACATATCCAATCTCACACAAGCACCTGCAGTCATTGCTTTGCAAGAAACTCATGGTCGCATTAAATTCCCTGGTTACAATACATTCCAATGCACCAGATGCGAACGCCCCAATACCGCAATTTTAGCCCAAAAGCACTTAACCGTTACTTGCTCTTATTTCGGTGGCATCGACATTGATCACGACTTCGTAGAAATACTTCCTAAAAAGACAAGGTCAGCTCCTTTTTACCTCCTTAATATTTACAGCAGTCCCAACTCTAGACACCACCGCTTTACTGCACTTTTTGCTCGTGCTAAACAGGAAGCCCGGAGAAATCCACTCCTCATTGTTGGTGACTTCAATTCTCCAAATCAGCTATGGGGTTACATAACGTCCACTCCTAAAGGACGAGCCTTATGGACCCACATACAGGATCATCAACTCACCCTGCACAATGACTTCGACATACCTACCCTCTTAGGGAACAGCGTCTCCAAGACACATCACCAGATCTCACCCTGACCTCTCGGGTTAACTTAGCTAAATGGGAAAACCTTCAAATCAATTTTGGTAGCGACCCAATCATTCAGACCTCTCTTAGTTTCTCTCACAAGCTCTTTAACATCCAACCTCCCAAACTTCTGGATTGGGACAAATTTCGGCAAACTCGCGCGAATAATGCTCCCGGTTCCATAGGCGATTTACATGAGTGGATCAGCCAAACCCAAGCGGACGTTGACAAACACACTAGAACTCTGCCATCTGATACTCCATTCTACACAGTTGATGCCAAGCTGCTCCACATGTGGGAAGCGAAGGAATCGCTATTAAAACGGTGGAAAAGACACCGCCACAACCGCAGGCTTCGCATCCGTGTAGCTAGACTCGATCACGACATACACGCATATGCGACCCAGCTAGTCAATCAACAATGGGGTCAGAGGTGCGAGAGTATGCACGATAATCTCAGTAGCAAGAAGACTTGGCAATTGCTGAGACATTTGCTCGACCCAGCGACATCGCGTGCGCATCACAGTCATTACATCACTCGGTTACTCCACAAACACAATGGTAACATCCCCCATCTTTTTCAGGAGCTTGCACGATTGCACCTCCCCCTCACTACAGCCCACGAGCAATCAGACTATCTAGGCGAGGTCAATGAACTTCTTGACGCCCCAATAACGGAAACAGAAGTTCGACATGCCCTATTTTCTCTTAAAACTACATCTGCCCCGGGCATTGATAATGTAACTAATAAATTACTTCGAAATCTGGACGACAAATCGATCTCCGCCCTTACAGATTACTATAATCCCTGTTTCAATAACAGCTCCCTTCCGAACTCATGGAAAACCGTTAGGGTAATCTTTATTCCCAAACCTAATAAGCCCTCAGACACAGCTAACCTTAGACCTATTTCCCTAACGTCATGTTTGGGAAAAACTCTCGAACATGTCATTCTTAATGGCTTAAACAAGTACACCGAAGACAATCGGTTATTCCCTCCAGAGATGATTGGCTTTCGCCAATCACTGTCTTGTCAGGATGCCATGCTGAGGCTCAAGCATGACATCCTTAATCCCAGTGGCAGTAAAGACACCCAAGCCATCCTAGGGCTTGACCTGCGCGGTGCGTTTAACAACATAGCTCATGACTCTATCTTACGTGAATCGGATAGCATTAACCGTGGCAAGAAAACGTACGACTATATCCGCGAATTCCTCACCAATCGCACGGCTATCATTAGTCTCAATGACCAAAATTATCCCCCCATTCACCTTAGGTAGCTTTGGCACACCTCAGGGATCTGTGCTTTCGCCATTCCTCTTTAACCTAGCTATGAGGTATATTTCTAAGACGCTGGCACAAATACCGGATCTCCAATATTCTTTATATGCCGATGACATTACCATATGCATGAAGGGTGGATCTGATGGCTACATTCAAGATATCTTACTAGAGGCGGCAGATGCGGTGGCTACGACAGCTGGGCTTATGAACCTCGAGTGCTCGCCACCTAAATGCGAGCTGTTACTTATCTCAGCTAATAAGCGCGACAAACCCAGCATTCATATCAACCTGAATGGGAAGCAAGTTCCCGTCGTAGACAAAATACGTGTACTAGGCATGCACATTTAGTCTAATAAACTCAATACTTACACACTTCAGACGGTTGCTACCAGCGTAGACAACACAACACGGCTTATAGGAAGAGTCTCCAATAAGCACGGAGGCCTTCGCGAAGCAGATTTATTAAGACTAGTACAAGCATTTGCCATCAGTAAAATCACATTCTCCCTTCCATATCTTCACCAAACAAGGTCTGAGGAAGATAAGGTGAACTCACTGATACGCAAGCTACACAAGTTTGCCCTTGGAGTGCCAAGTACAGCCTTTACTGAGAAACGTTTGGCTACAGGCACCTTGAATACCTTTAGTGAGCTAGCAGAAGCCCACCTGACAGCTCAGTACCAACGCTTATCGAACACTCACACTGGTAGGTGTATTTTAAACTCCCTAAATATTACCCCCCGCACCGACGACCAAAGAGAAATTTAATATTCCTCATCAGATTCATGAGAACTTTGATATCCCTCCTCTCTCTAAAAATATGCATCCGGTTCATCACGAGCACAGAAGGCAACAATGAGCTAAATCCCTTCAGAAAAAGTTCTTCAACTGCAATGACGTGGTATATGACGATGCCGCAAGAGTAGCCGTGTGGACAGAAATTCGCCTTATCAGTTGTTACCTTTACCGGCAGTGTCGCAACGGCAGCATCCATTCGAGCCTCGTCTTCGGAAGAGGCGGAGGAGGCCGCGGTGGCACTCGCCGTTACAATTGCTAATTCGTCCGTCATTGTAAGTGATTCAAAAACTGCCATATACAACGGAGCGGGTAGGGTTTGCAAGACAGCCTTAGCCATTATCTCTCGTAATCCGTCATCCCAGCTTGTTGCGTTAATCTGGACACCTGCTCACGCAGGCCTAACTGGTAATGAAGTGGCCCACGCAAGCGCTCGAGCTTTAACGATCCGAGCGCAGGCTAGCCTAGGGTACGCTTCAGAAACCAATAATCTCCCTCCTGCATTTACATCTAAAGAAAGATTACTGACATACCACGACATTTGCGGGCATTATCGCCTCGGTCGCCGAACCCAACCGCCTTTACTGCGTCAGTCCTCACGCAGGCGTGAGGTTCTATGGCGTAGACTACAAACCCGAACTTTTCTCTCCCCTGCCTTACGCCACAAAATTTACCCCGGGATGTACCCCAATTCAGACTGCAAGTTTTGTTCTGTGACGAAAGCGGACCTTAACCACATTATGTGGCAATGTCAAAATCACTCCCCTCCCCCGAGCCTTCGCAAACGATTAAGTAGTCAGGAGCTGTGGGAGGCTGCCCTGCGCAGCCCCAACCCCAAACTTGAGAAGGCTATCCTGAGGTGGGCTGAGGTGGTAGAGGAGGCCTACCACGCGTACGATCCCTCGCCTTCTCGCAGCCCCTTTCCCTTAAGATGGGATAAATAAAGTTGTTTCTCTCTCTCTCCGCGAGAGCACCCCTGCTACGCGTCCGTCTCAGTCGGCGTGATTTCAGTAGAAGTGCAATTTTGTCAACGCCTCAACACAACGCGAGGTGGCGACCTTACCCCAAGCGTCGGCCGCGGTCATAGCGTCCATCCAAATAAAAAAAAATGCGCCCACCTCCCCGAAGGGAATCGTGAGGAAATGCGAATGCATTTCGCGCGCGCTTCACTCTATTTATATATGGTGGTTGTGGTTCGAAGAAGGAAAAGGCGCCTGATTTCTGCAGCCCGGTCGGGAGCAAGGCGCAGCGCCTTTTTTTTGCTTTTTCTTGTTTTTTTTAATTTTTTTTATTTATTTTTTTTATTTTTTTTTCATATATAGCTCCGCCGAGCTCCGCCGCAGTCCGCTTTTAGTTAACGCGCACGCTGCGAATTTTTATTGTTCAACAACGCACAGGAGAAATCTCCCACCGGCACCACCTTGGAGGTCAAGATTCATTGCCATATATACGGGGTGGCCAGTGAACGGTTGTGCAGCGCGAGCAGTCGGTTTTTTCAACCAAGAAACTCGCTAGCAGACGCTGCCTGTGTCGGCGTCGTGAGGCGAGAGAGGGAGAGGGGGGGGGGGAGCGTAGGAGAGGAGAGAGAGAGGGGGGCGCGCATGCGCAGTGGGAGTGTGGACGCTGCGGGCAGAGATGCCCAGAGAAGAGAGGGGGGGAGCGTAGGAGAGGAGAAGAGAGGTTGGACGCGCATGCGCAGTGGGAGTGTGGACGGCGCGGGCAGGGATGCCTAGAGGAGAGAGGGGGGAGCGTAGCAGGGGAGAGAGGAGGGGAGGCGCATGCGCAGTGAGGTTGTGGTTGCCGCGGGGAGGGATGCCTAGGGGAGAGAGAGGGAGAGAGGAGGTTTTTTATCTTTTATTTTTTTTTTGAAAGGGTTTGCGCATGCGCAGTAAGGGTGGTCACGCCGCACACCACCACCACCGGATTAAGCTTCGCCATAAGATGCTTCACATCTAACACCTGCCGGCGCGCACTCCTCCTCAACCTATCCTCCTCCTCCTCCTCCGCGGACAACGCCAACGCCGCACAACGCCAACGCCGGATGCCTGACATAGCCCGACTATGAAATGCATTCGCATTTAAAA
>JALIZH010016046.1:0-18495 GCA_030522465.1 Rhipicephalus appendiculatus
CAGCGTGAGCGCAATGGAATCCATACGAAGCGGCGAAGGCATACACGATCGGGCAGATGCGTATACTACAGAATTAGGCATCAAAATGACTTTGGCATTGTGAAAGCAATGCGAACAGACGTGGAGTCAGTCAGCATGACCGCCCCAAGAAATATATTTGAGAATTGGCTGTAGTGATAGAATGGTAGCTCTTATGACTGCCTGGAATATTGGTGTAAGCCTGGGCAGTTGAAGTGAAAACTACTAATTTATTGACGTTGAGTAGTTGGTCACTTCCTTCACTAACAACCAGATTTGGTGGCTTTGAAGGTGGCCATTTCTCAAGCCGTTTAGGTACCCGATCGGGAGTGTTTATTATTCTTTGGAGTAAATGTTTTATCAAGTTCAACTGCCTTCCTGCAGCATGGCGCAGTTCTGAAAAGTACAACATAGATTAATATTTCTGAAGGTTATAGCAACATTTGTAGAGAAATTGAAGTATCCAGTATGGCCGAGGCCGTAAAGTAAAATAAATATTGCTGTTGGCTCGGCAAAGAGCCCATACTGGAATGTGCATGTGGGTAGGCATAGAAGCTTCAGAATGTTCCTACTGTCAAATGCAAAACGTTGTTTGTAGAGAAGGCAAATGTATTTCTAGGTAAAGAGTATCATTATTTCAAAATTTTTGCACTTGTGAGCAGCCGCAGTGCTTCATTCTTCTCTTTCCACTAATGTAGGGTAGCAATGGGAACCGTCGTCATTAAGGGACCACTGTTTCTTGTTTCCTGTGGGGTCACATAAGGAAATCTACTGGCGGTGAATACATAGGCTTAAATATTGTGAAATAAGGAAACATTTCATGTTTAGCGGGTCTTGTGCAGCGGGTTCAGTCATGGTGCCCAGACATGCATCGCTTCATTATCACCGCTAGCAGTTTCAACAACAACAACAACAACAACAACAACAACAACAACAGCAACAACAGCAACAACAGCAACAACAAAAGCGACAGCGTGTATACACGAAGTGAAGTCTCATTTCCATTCGTTACAAGGGAAGAATCTGGATTTAAGAGCTGAAGCTAACGAAGGGTTCGACTCAGTAGCGCAGTGTGACGTCATATAATAGATACCTGAGCAATAAACACGAGATCTTAGATGCAATACTAGGAGACTTTGAAGGGAAGACCGAGGATTGAAGGGAAGATGTATCGTTTAAAGGGGAGCGTCACTAAAGCCGTCTTTTCGACAAATAGACTTGCCTTCGTCACAGCAGAAAATGGCAAACACAAGTCTACTTCTCTGTAACTTCCATGACAAAGGGAAGTGTACTCGTAGAAATTATACTCCAGGGATAATTTGTGTTTCTCGTTTTCCCTTCTTGTTCATTACAAGGCACACTGGAGGAGCTGAACAGTAGCGCCCACGTAGAACCCGTTCAGTCTCCAAGTCTATTGCCTAGCATTTACTTATTTGTCATTCTCTTTGTGTAAGAGATCCGTCACAAAGTCTTTGGCGCATACCATGCCTTTGTATATGTATGGGTATGAGCCTGTCTTAGCATGGAAATGAACTTTGATTTCATCTTCCAGTTGAACTTGTACGAATTGTACGAGCAAGGCCAAAGTAATATTTTGCCTACAAGGTCTTGTCAAGCTCCATTATTTTGTTGACTGGCTAAGCGAGTCCTTGTTCCACATACACGCAATTATTTACTCGCGTTCTTTACTGTTTTTATGGCTGCCACAACGCTCATTCGCTATTGTTTTCCTAGAGCCGCGATGCTTGCAAAGCTGACGCTTTGTCAATGGGCGCTAAGAAGGGCGCCTGGCGCATAAACATAGACATCGCATTATTTTTTTACACTTTTGTGAAGGACCATGAATGCATCGATCCCTTCGTATGATAGACATGCTGCATTTGTGCCTCTCCGTGCTTGTGGGTGATGATGTAGCTATTAGAAGGTGTCAGAACAAACTAACAATTAGTGGACTGCGGCGCAGGAATTTTCTGGCGAGTGAGTGGTGTCGCTTCGAGTTCCGGCTCGCACACCAGCGTGCTCTTCAGGACAACATAAACCGGCTAGTCATTGTCTTGGTGGACGAACTGGAGCCTGGTGCACTCGATGAAGACCTGAGGCTGTACGTACGGTCAGCGAACTACCTGCGGTGGGGCGAACCCAACTTCTGGGACAGACTGCTGCACTCACTGGCAGCAAGAGAGGCCCGAAGGAAGCTCATCGTCAAGAGACGCCCTGTGCACAGCACTTGCAACGCCACCGACGACATTGAGCTGAAATAGCTCGCCCCGTGCGCACGCTGAATTCATTAACAAACGAGTGTTCTTGAAAACTGTACTCAAGGTTGAGACTTGCTCAGTACGAAATTAGTCGATTTCTGTTTGTGCTTAATATTTTCATGTAATATACCTTGCTTACACAGATCCTGTAGGCTAGGTATACTTCAGCAACACAACCTGGGGTGTTGATCTATCTGCGTTAAAGCTTACGATATCTAAATGTACATAATAATCTTTTCCTAAAAATAACGGAAATGTACTGGGTTGCGTGAATAAAACATTGAGCTCTGCTTAAGAAAACAGGGCGCTGACATTATTATGGCGGAAATCATGCCATAACCAGAAGCTGCTTGTGTCATCAGCATGCCTGCCGGAGATGCTAAGTAGCTGGAGGCTTCCGCGGCCAATTTCGACGAGGCGGGTTCGGTTCCCAGTCACAGTCCTTGTGTGATTCCCATTCTTTGTGTTGTAATAACTGAAGGAAGGGACTACGGCTGCCCTAAGCTTCAGAAGTGTAATTTTTGCACACATGTACACGAATAACAACAGATCCAGTTGTTGTGTCGGTGTAAATTGATTTTGCCGGTACAGTATTCAGCACTGATGGTTATATCTAGAGCTGCTGTTTGTGCGAAGGCTCATGTTGTTATAAGTTATAAGTAGCACTTGCTTCATTACGGTAGTCGCTCCTGTATTTCAACCTACCGTTACAAAGAACCTCCCCCGGCTCTAGTCGCTGCATTCGGCGAGCTTAACCCAGTTTTCGTAATTGTGGTATTTTTTTTATGATTAAAAGCACTGGTAATGTTCCTTTGTTAAAGTTGCGAATTTGTTTCAGCAATATAATAATATCTTTATTAGAATAGTACTCAAGTCGAATTCGTATTTGATTCGGTTCGAAAATTCAGTATTCGTACTCCCCTACATATTGATCGAACTTCAACTAATCCGAATCACCAACTTCTGTACTGATATAACAGCATGTATTGTAAAGCGGATCTTTTTTTTTCAATAACCATGCGCGAAAAAGAGCTTGTTATAGATACTTCTAGTTATTTTATTATTCAGAACAAGGAACCTTTATCTTCTCATCACAGGTACGAACGAGAAAGCCAGTCAAATAAGAAATTGGAGCTAGTTCTACGTCAGCTCGCGTCCCAGACCAGCTACTAAATAATTCCAATTCACTGTCCAGCTCTCTCGCAGCAAGACGAATACCAGACGGAAAGGAGCAGATCCTTCATTCTTTACATCCGTCTTAATGGGTGGGTCAGCCTCTGAACTTACAGGGGCGCTCCCATTTTTTTTTTTTTTGCAGCTGTCGGTATTCCAACCTAATGGAATGTTCGTCGAACACAGCGGCCCACAACAGTTGCGCGGCATTTTGCCTAACGCATAAAATATCACACATGTGCAAACTGTCTTGAGTGACAGTCAGAGCTAACCATGCATGGGGACAAAAACAACCACCGACTGGACCTATCTGCTCTTTTTTGAACCTGCTCTTTTTCGAACACACGCTCCTTCCCGCTGGCGCGTCACGCGGAGCTCTCCCCACTCTCCCCTACTACTAGCGTCCTCCTAGCGCAATGCGGCGACAACAATCAACTCCGCTTCCACGCTCTCACCATAGCCTGCGCCGCGACGCGGCAGGCTGCACCGTTTGTTTTTATCGAGCGGCCGTGGTGAAAACAAACGGGAATCTCGAAGGCCGTAAATTTCGCAAGTGCTAAAAAGAAGTGTAAGACCAATTACATCAATTGACGTCATTTTTTTCAATGCGAATCTCAAAGGCAATGCTTTGTGCCGTGGTATCCGAAAGTGCGTTATGCGTGTTACTTGCGCCACTCATGCGGCTAACCTTCCGGTCAAGCTAGGCCAACCTTCGTGGAAAGTCAACATGGCCGCTTTCTTCCATCGTCGCTCGGCCATCCCGTAGCGCACTTCGCGACGTATCATACGGGAATGGTCCCGCAGTTGCGACGGAACAACGGGGTTCGCAATAGATTAGATGTTATGGGAGCTATTCTGAGACCGCGGGAAAATGACGCAGCAGCCTGGAAAACGCAGCAGAAGGAACGTAACAGCGGGGTTCTGCTGTGCTAGATTCGCGTTTCATTCTCGGCTACGGCACTTAATTTTCTTCTAGAAACTGTAATTATGAAGGTCCCTCGATCGAACACGTGTTTCGCTACACGTGAATGCAATATTACGGAACGTCTAAGTCGTGGAAAACACTAAGGCAAGCTATTACGTGCCCTACGTAACCTACCCTGTTATGTTTATTGCGATGAGTTTCGGAATTTTTTTTCCAGCAGAGTATCTGTAGCTTCGCGTCATGACGTAAAACGTAGTCAGGTGGGTAGAGCTGGTTTTGATGTTGAGACGCTCTCCACAGGTGCGTTCGATGGCTTCCTGCACTGTGTTCTTTGTGCGCGCACCATTTTATCAGTGTAGAAAATTATACAGGAAGCCCGAGGAAGTCTGATAGCGCCGCAATGTGCTGTACTCATAACAGCCCTCTTATTATTGACGGCACCCGGAAAATAGAACTGAAAACTGGCTCCATAGAACCTGCTACAATAAATGACTAAGGCCTTCTGAAGAGCACAGTATTTTGCCGATGGTTATTGAAGTACGCGGCGTTTGCGAAATGCAGAAAATGAATAACTCTAAATTCATTGGCACTACTTTTACGTAAGACGAATAAATCATGAGGATTGATTCCTGTGCAAAACGTTCAGATGTTACAGCAAAAATTTGGGGACCCTTAAGCTTCGCCTTTAAGAGTTGAACGCGATAGCGATATCCTGTCCCTAGTGCGTACTTCAATCACTTAGTGCATATACTATGTAATGGGTAGCATGCTTTAAACCACGAGCAATTGTGAGAGGGAAATGTTTTCGAACTTGCTATGCACCCACTACGTGGTCTTAAGGGAATACGCGCGGTAACGTGTGTGCCATTTGTAATGGGTGGCCGGCTTTGAACCACGATGTCATTATGATATTGCCATGCGCATTTCTTGTATCAGTTTTACTGTATTTGGTTTCCACCCACAAAAGGCTGTCAGCAATGCTCGGCGCAGACCACGCCTCAGTGGTCGAGAAGCTTCGCGATTATAGTAGATCGTTTTGTTAAGATTGCACGCCGGACGTGGACCGTCCAGCTTATTCTAGAGCTTGCCCGACCACCAGAGATAAGGCTAGAAAGTTCGACGCGTGCTGTATAAAAGACGGCGCGTCCCAACGACGACCAGATTATCGACGGCCGACGCTCTGTTCGCCGCTATCAGTGCCAGTGTGTAGTACTGTAGTCCGACCTTCAGTTTCCCGGCCACAAGTTCGGCCAAATAAAGAGTTTCTTCTTTGACACGCCGACTGGTGCCTTCGTCGACGTCACGACCACGTGACAATATTCGCGTGTTCTGACGCCCGATGGCAATGTACGCTTGTACCACACAATATTACTGCGATAATACATGTTGTACTGTGACGCCTGTACACAGGACGCGTGTGTTTGTAAAGCATGAAAGTTATTTTCACTGCATTTTCAAGCAGAGGAAGTTATTTTAAATGTATGTCCAAAGATTAGGCGTGGCTGTGTGGTAGAACACCTGCTGGTCACACAGACGGCATGGGTTCGATCCTCACTCGGACCCGGAAATTTTTATTATTTATTTTATTTGCATCTTTCTCGATTTTTCGGTCACGGAACAAGGTGATGATTTTTCGCTCACAACCAACGACGCCGACACCGACGCCGGAATTTCTGCGAAAGGAGCTTTCAACGCTATCGCGTTAAAAAATGTGTGCCGACTCTAAGCAGCAATATGTGATACTGCTTTCTGCCGCGTCTGTACGGTAGAAACGGCACAATTTCTCGGCACCAGAGGGCATCCGCAGGATGTGATTCCTACCACAGCCTCTTCTTACTGAAATCCGCTCCGCTGTTTTGACTGCCTCCGCCATACGGATGTGATAATTGAGGACTATTTTTTCCGGAAGATGCTGCTATATTTTCTTTAGAGTCAGCTAGCGGCTTCCTTTGGAAAGGGAAGAAAAAAACACCCGGCGAGATTCGCGGCGGTTTCTCTCCAACCATCTTATTGGCAGCTGGTAATGTTGAAATGGAGTCAGAAAGCTGCGATTTCGAAAGCATCGAACGACTGGGTCATAGCGAGGAGTGCGTCACTCTGCTTTGTGTTAGATACACCGAGTAGTGCTTCGCCTTCGCAACACTGAAGTCTTCAGATAGAATCCGTGGAATTGTCACACGTATGTACGTGCACTTTACTCTCAGCAGGCAGCATTGTTAGATGGTCTAGGTTCAATCCGGAAGTGTGCTTGCCTATTATCGATGTGATTCGCCAGCAAATTTTAATAGACGTCTTCATCCGGTGTTCTGTAGGCTGGTGGAACTTGTGCCAAGACCATGCCGCAACCCCTCCCCCCTCTCCAAAACAGCAATGTGAGCAAGAGTGAGCTCTACTGATGGTCGCTTCAGAGCAGTCCTAGGCGAAGTACGCGGCACGATTCAGAAGAATGTCCCTGCCTTCCGGGAGAGAGCCCTGCTATGTGAGCAAACTACGTTTACTGCTCATAATTACATTAGTAGTACGTTTATCAGAGACAACAAGAAAACCAAAGACAGGCATCGCGTGCCCAGTCCTTGAACGTTGTGGCTGCCGACGCAGGACAGACGGACTCAGCGTCGGCTGTAACTCACCATCCGCTGATGAAAAAGCTTGACGAGGACATGGCAAAGCTAGAAGGTCTTTTTTTTGATAAAGCTGTCCTTCAAAAACGTCCATATCACCCAGCTTCCGACTTCCTGGTTTAGAAACCACACGATTTCCAGTTTGCGCGTACTTGAGTGCGGCCTACGCGTGGTCTCTGAAGCTGAGTTAAGATGCATAAAAAATTTGAGGGCTATAGAACTGGACGGCAATGAACTTCAAAGTGTTCCCGTCGCTTTGACTGCCGCAAGCGGTCTTCGTTCGCTCCTGGTGCGAAGGAACGCCATCAAACGTCTGGAAGGAACGCTCGATCTCCCAGAATTGCACCGTCTGGATCTCAGCCGAAATGCAATAGAGACGATAGACGAGCAATATCTGTCAGGCTTAATTCAACTCCGCTATCTCATTTTGTCATATAATAATATACACAGCTTGTTGCCAAACCTTTTTAGGAACACAGTGTCACTGCTACGCCTGAAGCTGAATGATAACCGCATTTCTTCAGTGGAAGGAGTCTTCAAGTACCTGCGTCGTTTAGAGGTGAGTGACTATTTTTACACGAGCTATTAGTAGAGCCACACCTAATCATTGCAGCAACAATACACAGTTTAGCTACTGCGGCAGTTGAACACGGACGTAAATTAATGATGAAGTACTGGAAGAGTTCTTTCTGGTGGTTGTTGGATAGCAAACCAACTTATTCCTGAGACAGCGTGAGATAAAACTGTTGCTTGAAAGTGGTTTCCTGATTCCTCCGGTCGTTGGGACTAAGGGCACAGCAATTCTTGAGACGACAAACGGGGAAGGTGAAGGCTCTGGCTGAAAGTGTGATACTCTAAATGGAGCTATAAACTAAAAGCCACAGCCGGTTCTTGACGGAAATGAAGCAAGAAAGTATCTAAACGAAAAAAAAAGCATAGTGAGAATGGTGCTTGTAATATTACGTGCACTCTCAAAAAACAGTTTGCACCGATTGGGGAGTCCCTTTGTCCCACAAGAATAAGCGACATCTTGCTTAATTTAGTCTCTTTGTGAAGGCTCGACGCGGACCAATTTCTTGCCAGCAATGATTTGTTACGCTAGCGGCGCACTTGGTGGTCGCGAGCTGGAAATTCCAGTGGCGTGACGATAGCGCAAGGTGAGCGCGATTATGACAGTTATTGTTGTTGGAGAGAAAGAGACACCGAACGTGCCCTTCTTAGAGTGGGGGGGAAGCTGCAGAGGACAAGCGACATGCTCATTTTTGTTAAAACAAAAGAAGCCGGATGTTGCTTTACGTTCACGTTCCTTCTCATGTTGGTACCATGGAGAGCACTGCCTGAATAATTACAATGGTCAAAACTTCTATTGTGACCGGGAAAAATTGAATGAGGGCCCACCTTCGGTCAAATTCAAAGGGTTGAGCAGACTTTTGTCACTGAAGCAAACATGCAGGGAAAATAGCTTGCAAGAAGCATCGAGAAGCCGCCATAGAAATCTACCGCTGCTGCTATAGCATGACTATCAATGAAGGCTGTGTATTCTTCTTGAGACCAGACGCCATCTCCTCAACGAAAAAATGAAACATAGGCTTTGCAAGGGTTACTTACAAGTGCACTATTTCGAGATTTCGTACTACCGACTTTCCAATATCTGAGGGTAACTATAGAAGCGTAGTTAAAGCTTTATAGCTATACAGATATTTAAAAAGCCTACTGGTATAACTCTACTCACCGTCACGAAGAGAGATATACAACGCCCGTACGTTAGCCGGCTGTTCTATTTCTGCACTTTGTCTTCCTTGCTCTCTTCGAGCCAGGGCCCAAGCCCGTTGCCGCTCTTCGTCATTACACTCGGCCACGCTGCATCACTACTTGGAGATCTGCCGAAATTGTCGCTGGCCGGCGGCATTGACTGTGCCGTGATGGTTCGTTCCTGTGTACGCCGCGACTTGCCTAGCTGCAGAACATTCTGAGGGCTGGTGACACTGACTGTGTCGCGGCGTCGACCACGGCCACGCAGCGACGTCATGTCGGCTGTCAACCATGGATATTACGGCCGGCAATGCCTGGATCACGAAGAAAACGGAGCACGCGGCATCCCAAGACGAGGATGCTGGAACAGCATCAGAGGAGTCAACGGGGTCGGCACGTTTCCTAGGTATGTTCCACGTATTTCTGGAGGCGGGCTTGCATCCGAATCGTTGTCACCACCAGGACAGTGAGGTCTTTCATCAAGAAAAGAAATATTTGGTGGCTTTTGGAAAACTGAGAAATTGTTTTATTTAGCCACATGCTGGACGTCAATGAAAGAATCTTATTCTCCTTTTCTTCATTGTCCTCCAAAAGCTCTGGAGGCGCTCCTTGTGGCACAACGTGTGCGCTGAGTGGGGGGGTCCAGCGTGGGCGTCTTCGCGAAATAATAGCGCGTCCACAGAGAGCTCAATGAACGACGGCACAACATTATTGCGCTTGTCTCGGAGAACCTTCTTGCTCAAGGGTGACGAATTGGAGACGTTGTGCTTAATTTCTTTCATCCCTTGCAGGTTTCCAGTCATGTGATGAGGGCTCTTCAGGACATCTGCTATAAGCATGTGAGGTTGCTTCTTGCCGTTCTAGAGTTTACGTTTTCTGCTTTCTTTTACCTCCACAGTGAGAAGGTACAGGTGTGTCCTGGCAGCTTCCCGATGGGTGTCTTGTGTCGACAAGGCACGTCCATTTTTGGTATCCCGTACCGCAAGGCGATCGAGTGGACATTGGGTAGGTGACTGCTCTAAAGGCTGAGGAAGCCGCTCCAGTGGGTTGGCGAGCACGACAATCGAAGGGATGGGTTCTTCCGCAGCCTCTAGTGGAGGCGTGCTAAGCACAACAGGAGCCGGTATCTGCGCGTGTGCCAGCGATGGCGGATCTGGGGCCCACCTGTACAACCGCGCTGGATGAGGAGGTGTTTCGGCCTCCCTAGCGATGTTATGACGTCGGATACAGGCGCAGAGACGGAGACTAGCAGTGGAATGTAGCATATGATTCCGACGTCTTTCCAGAGCAGCCAGAGAAGCTCTCTGTTGTGGGTCTCCAGGGCACCGATGGGCCATCAAGGGGGTGCCCCACATGAGCACTGTCCCCAACAGAGGGCAGAATCTTGCACACCTGAGCTGCACCGTCGAAGTGGTGTGCATCGCAACCGCCATGCACGGTAGAGACTCGGTCGGCAGGGAGCGGGTCGCAGGCATCAAAAATCGAGCTAAAAACACTTGTAAACATTGAACAACATTCTGTCTCGCCAAGGGATTAATCCTTCAAAATGGTATTACTAGTTGTGTGGGTTCCTTTCCGTATTTTAACCTTCCATTTCCTAACCCTGCAGTTTTGGTCTGTGCTTGTGCGTGTCTTTTCCTTGTCCTAGTTTATTTCGCGCAGTTCTTCGTAGTCATTTTGTCCAGCATCGTTGCCTGATCGCTTCGTAGGCATGCCACGCCTTGGCGGCATCTCGAAGGCTGTCGACGGCCACCAGCGATTTGCGATTTTCCGGCCAGGCATGGAGGGTGTCGATGCAGTTGATGGTCTAAATCCACCCGAAGACGTCGTTCTGAAAGCCGCGGAACTCTGGTACTGCCCAAATAGCTGCCGATGATGGTGAAGCGGTGGGCGAGAACCCGGAGTTCAACGAAGACAAAAGGCCGAGATGTTCTGACAGTTGCGGGAGGAAGCGGAAGAGCTCCACGCCGCTGTAGGGTGAAACGTGCAATGAGCCAGAAAATGTGCAATGAGCCAGGAGCGTCCCTTGGCGGCTCAGATCATGGTGAAGTCTTTGTCATGAGATACACGCCTTGGGAACAACGAGCGACGTCCATAGGCGAGAGGATCCCGTGCGCATTGTTGGCGCGAAGTAGCACGTCGCCGGGCAAGTAGTTCCCCAACCACCATGGAAGCCTGGACGCCGTCCGCTGGTGGTGGGATGGATACTGGCGGCGGCGGTCGACTTACGGTTTCCATCACCGAGTAAGCGCGGACGGCGTTCCTCATGAAGGCGCTCGATCTAGCAGCTAGGGTTCACCAAAGCCTTTCAACGACTGTGCCATTGTCACGAAGAGAGACAGATACAACTCCTGTACGTTGGGCCTGCTGTTCTACTTCTGCACTTCGTCTTCCTTGCTCTTCGTCATTACAATACTTATGCTACGCGCAGGGCTGGGCAAAAATACTTTAGAATTGTATCCAGATACGGTACAAGATAGTTGGACAATAAGTACATGAGATGCAGACAGAGGATACAATAGCAACGAACATATCTGAAACAGTAGCTCTTAATTGTTTATCAGGATACAAATTCGCAAATTCTTCATTATTGGTCTATGTAATGTCGAAGAAAACAAAATATCTATGCACAAAAATGTTTCCTTAAAAATGTGTTGACTGCGACCAATTTTCTTTCATTTGGATGAAATGTGTGTTAAGATCGCTAAAGTTTTTTTCTTCTTGGTCGAAGTACGTTGGTTTCATTCCGAAGCAACTTATTGGGTTGCTTTAGCTGCTTAACATCACAGCTTTTTTATAGATTTATTGCTTCCCACTTTTGTGAGTGGTAGGAGTCGCTGTTCTGCTTGCCGACCAGCTAGCGGGTTGTCATCTAACTACAAGCACTTCAATACCAAGCTTCCGCATGATGACGCAAACACCGGTGGGGAAATTTACGTTCTTCTTAAACACATTACCGTTTACGTAATGACCGGACAGATGTACAATTAACCGACAGATGTACAGCAGCAACAAAGGATAACGCTGGTAGCGACATTTTCGGTGACGTATGGCGTACACGATGCATCGCACAAACGAACTTCAGCTTATGAACTTAGGCGTGTGCATCGGTCTTCGGCATAGGTTGGCAAACTTGCTCATGAGTCGGCTCACTCAGATTCATTCAGACTCAGATCGGGCCGTGGGTATGAGTCTGAGTGAGTGCGGGTGAGTAATATTTTGGTGAGTTCGAGTCCGAGTGAATTCGGGTGAGTTAAATTTTAGTGAGTCTCAGTCCGAGTGAGTCTCGTTGAGGAAAATATTCGTGAGTGTGCCTCCGAGTGAGCTCGAAGCGCGAAATATATTTTTTGATTCCCTGAGTGAGTTCTATCTTTTATTGCCGACCTATGGTCCTACCTATTCATCTTCAGCATTACTATAAACCTTATATCGGCTTATCCTTATAATCAAATCTATTGACACATGCCCAACAGACTGGCCATCACGCGCCACATCTATATTTATTAATCAGGGGCGTGATATGGGGGGGGGGGGGGGGGTACCATGACCTACCTTCGCTAACTCTTCCACGGCAAGTTCTTGATAAAAATATCTGGTGTGAGTCGCGAATTTAATAACAAACATGGCTGATCTTTCCATCATACGAATCGGTATAACACGAAAGTGAAACGTATGTTCACACAAGAAGTTAGTTGTTTTTAGTGCATTCATATATGAGATCTAGTACAACGTCTATTGGTGTTTGGCAGATACAGTACCGATTGATGCGGACCCTCTCACGTTGACGCCTAGCGGCGCATCGCGGTCCCGACGACTAACGCTCATGATCAGAATTTAATTTTTGCAGTAGCTGAAGTTGTTAGCATATACCTGAACACCACATATGGTGAATCCCAAGCAAAAATGGCGGCAACAACGACATAATAAGCACTGGTACTTTGTATGCACTCCTTCAAAGCGTCATGAAACGCGAAGAGAAACGCAACGCGCGTCGTGTGCTCCCTCTATCCCAGCCGTGATTTCTCACAAGGCGAGTGCGGAACGCGGTGCGACAGGTAGCCGAGCGTCGGAAAGCTATATTTTAATATGGATGAATGTTATGAGCGTTAATGAGCGAGGCTTTAGGGCGCCTAGATGAAGGTGTTCCTTCGTGCGAAGGAACTCTGGCATTGAGGTGCCCTAGCGAGGCTTCAGTTCAAGCGGCCTCCTCGCTTCACAAAATTTTGACAAAATTACACTTCGTTTGGACACGTGCCCAGTGGGGCGGTAGTAGCAACGGCGCGTTGCCTGAGCAAATTGCGGAAACCAAGCATAACTTGGCTCTCCCATTTCCAGACAGCGACATCACCCTGTGATTAAGAGCACTGTGAGATATATAAAAGGGTGCGTTCCTATAGCTGCCTCAATGGCTTTGGCGGTGGCGTAGCAGGTTAAACACCCGAGATGGCCATCGTCGTGGACCTAAAGGTGGTGGGTTCGGCTCCTAGTAACGGAACATTTTTCTTTGCCATCTGATCGCGTTTATTTTACTGACGTATTTCCGCGACGTATTTGACGACGTATGACATATTTCCGCGACGGAAATACGTCATGAAAATCTTGTTGGCCCCGGCATAAAACATTTTCGTGTTAAAAATGTCCTTACTGGATTTGAAAGCCCTCATTAACCGTATTTGAAGGTGCAAGATCGAAAGGCTTATCATACAGCACCGATGATGTGAGATGGCAACGCCAATATTTTCGAGAATGCTAACTTTACGCTAACTGACTCATGAGTTGGCTCACTCAGGCTCACTCAGACTCAGGTCAAGCTGTGAGTCTGAGTGAGTCCGGCTGAGTAATAAGTTGGCAAGTTCGAGTCCGAGTGAGTGCGGTTGAGGAAAATATTAGTAAGTTTAGGATAATTGGTAGAGCGACCGTCCCGGAAAGGCGTTGGTCCCGGGTTCGAACCCCGGACCAGGATGAACTTTTCGGCAACTAAGAAGCTTTTCTTTCTGAGAAATCCGTACGGATTTCTTTGTGGCTTCGTGCTACAAACGGGTGGTTGTCAATTTTCCCTTTCATTGGTAAGTTTATGTCCGAGTGAGCCCTCGGAGCAAAATATATTTCTTGAGTGAGTCTGGGTGAGCTCACACAGACTCACTCAAGAAAGAGTCACACATACTCTTTTTTTTTCTTAGAGTGTGCATGTGCGTATTAGATTTGAGAAGATAATTTGTCCGAAAATGCAATGAATTACTAAAAGTGACATGTAACATTTGTGAAAACTAGTACGAGGTAAATTACAGTAAAATTTGCAATTGTTTGCGATATCAATATCTGAAAACACTAATTACGATAAATATAATTGGTAAGCTGAACGGGTTACGAAAAACTTGGAGGACAATTGAGCTTCGCCTTCTAGAGTAGAATGACATAGCGTAATCGGGCCCCGTGAGCATTGCCTTTACCATGCCGCAAGGAAAGGGACGTTTGTGCGCATAAAATAGGCCGTTTCAAACTATACGAGGATGTCTACTGGATGCACAGTGTCCTCAGTGCCATACTTCTTTCTTTTGCTAATTGACGAAGTACCCACTACTCGTCGGTAAGGTGCCACGTGGCACCTTACGCAAGTGTACGTGGCACCCTTTGTAATGTATGGGCAGCTTTAAACCACCGACTCTTTGCACAATTCACATGTCTTGACACCTGGTGCGACTCTAGGATTCTGAGACGCAATATTACATGCGTTAAGGAGACTCTTTCCACTACATGACATTCATATGGTGTTATTTTTCCGAAGAAGTTTCAGGCAATGACGCGGCTCCGTGATTGAACGCTTGCTTGCCACGCAAACGGTCTGGGTTCGATTCTCACTTTGAACCAAAACCTTTTATTCTTTATTTTATTTGCATCTTTCTTGAGTTTTCGGTCATGGACAGGATGATTTTTCGCTCACAACCAATGAAGCCGATACCGACGCCGACACCGACGCCGGAAATTCTGCGAAATGAGCTCTTTAACGCTATCGCGTTAAAACGGAAGACAAAGAGCTGTACTACATTGTGGCGAATGGTATTAGCAGGCTTTATATATTCTATGAAATTGTTTCCAAATGTAAGAGGAAAATGCTTCCGTTATTTTATTCATAACGGCTTATGATTCCTAACTTTAGCGCCATAAAATTGCAGGAAAAGCTGGCCAGAAACATTCTTTGCGGAAGCAAGCCTAAAAGCTCCGTGAATATCCTGCAGTATTTGTACTCAATAGTTCACGTTTCTTTCTTTCCAGGTACTTGATCTGAGCAAGAACAAGATTTGCGTTGCGGACAGCCTAGCAAGAGGCACGCTGCGATATTTGAAATATTTGAAGGAACTCACATTGGCACGCACAACTGCATAAGTCTGGTTACAAAATTTCTATCCAGGAATAGCCGAATTAAGCGACTCATATTCAGAGATAACATTCTGACAAATATAACTCCTGGAGCTTTCCAGCAACTCAAAGAGTTGACCACCATCGACCTAAGCAATAACCGCATTGAGAATCTAGGCAGTTCATATTTCGCGCCTCATTCGATTCTTGAATCTATAGATCTTTCGATGAACAAATTAAACACAGTTTCGAAGTTATTCAATACAACGCGAATGATTAAGGTCATAAAGCTGTCGCTTAACGGCATTCTGGACATAAGCGTTCCTTTTAGGGGCCTGACCGAGCTCCGTGAGCTCTACATGATGAGCAATATGATTTCCAGCATTCCGGATGGCACTTTTGAGGACAATTTCCGTGCAATGCACATCGACTTATCTTCAAACAATATCGTCTGGGTAGGCAGGAACGCCTTCAAAGGCCTTTTGACATTGAAGGTATTGCGGCTGCACAGGAACCGATTGATTTCCTTGAACGGCTCGGTGAGCAGTCTGCCTAAGCTGCAATATCTTGGCGCGTCGTACAACGCCATATTGAGATTAGAAGCTGGCGAATTCGGAACCAATGGAGAGTTGACGACTATTTCGCTGAAAGAGAATAACATCACCGACGTGCAAAATGCTTTCATCGGTGTCACTCGTCTGCAGACCTTAAACCTTGCCGGAAATAATGTGGAGCACCTTCGAAGGAGCGACTTCGCACTCCAAATCACCAACAAGGCAGCTCTAACTGTTGACAGTTAAGTATTTGTTTGTGCTCTTTTATGGTTGCCGTAAATATTGCTCATATTATGCCTTTAAACGATTCTAACCACTGTAGACGCCGCTTTTCTATTGGTTTACTGTTCGTATAATATTTCTGTTGTGATCTGTGTGGTGCTCTAGATAACCTAACATCAGAATATGCGGGCTACATTCCATGTATGTAGTGGCTGTCTGAAATTCATTGAACCAATTGAAGGGAATCGCTTTGTTGCTCGTTAGAGAGTGCACTTGGCACTGACACATTAGGAAGTGGCGAGCGGAAGCTAATTACACGCAAACTATCCGCAGCATCACCCGTGCTTAATGTTGGTTTGTGTCAGATATTTTGTAATAATTACATCAAGTATCTTTCTGTCATACTCGGTAAGGAGAATGCGGGCGTCAGGATGCGTTTTGATGCAATTTGTTCTAAGCATTGTCATGTTTAAAAAACGGTTCAGGTTACGATTTATCATATTTAATATGATACTGATTCGTCGATGAATTCATATGGAATATGGCATCCTTAAACTACTGATTATAATAATTACTGGGGTGTAAGATCCCAAAACCCCGATTTGATTATGAAGGACGCCGAAGTGGAGGGCTCCGGAAATTTTGACCTCCTGGAGTTCTTGAACGTGCGCCCAAATCTAAGTACACCGGCCTGAAGCATTATCGCCTCCATCGAAAATGCGGTATCCGCGGTCGGGATTCGATCCCGCGACCTTCGGGTCACTAGTGGAGTGCCATAACCACTAGACCACCGCGGCGGGTTTGAACCACCGATTGTTTTTCATAAGTGTGCTGTTGACAATCGCATGACAAGTGCAGAAGATTAAATTTCGTGATGTCACACTGACATAAGGGGCTTTGCTCTTGGAGCGGAACTCGCAAATGACACGGTGGCCATCACTATTTGTTTTAATAACGAACATATGATACAGAATTAACTATGAATCAGTGCTGACAGAACATGTTATCATTATAAACGGACTTATTTATGAATTTATGTTTCCTCTTAAAGTGGGATCATTTGCAACACAATATTTGCAACAGCCCGCGCCACCAAAAAGTGCTATCCAGATGTGAAAACATTTGCAGGAGCTTTACAGCCTATCAATTATAAAATGTAGTATTATGCAACTTTGTGAAACGAAATCGTTTCGTTGAATGAGCAGCATGTGATCCGCCATTTACTTTGTTATAAGCATTGTAGTACTTTTTGGACTGTCCCTTCTCAGATAAGATCACGTCGCTACCAAACGCGACGCTATTGTGGCTCAAGCATCTCATGTAACACACTGTTGAACAACTGAGTGAAAGGACTTACGATCAGAAGAACTACGCGCTGTTACAAAGATATTGAAGAGAAAAGTTCTGCCAGTGTTCTAGTCTTCTAGCTTGCCTAGCTTTTATTGCGATAGCCGTTACATGGGCACTCTAGGTGCACATTTGCCGTCGCGTCGCCGTCGACGTGATGTGCCACATAAAGTGAAAACTGATAACATCGCTCCGCGTGTCCTGTGGTCTATGTGTCAGTTATAGTGTGCGACGGCTCCGTTGCTCCCTCTTTAAGCAGAGAGGAAACGCAGCGCCCGTCTTTCGTCGAGTGAATGGCGCAAAAAGATAGGAGCCGGAGGGAGGCTGAATGCCACCGGCAGGAAATGCATACTTCGACCTACAGGGCGTGGTCATTCGCGTTTTATTATACAGGATCAGTAGACAGGTCATAGCCCTCTACGTGTTGTTCGCTCGTCGCAATGTTTACGTTGAAGTCATAAACGGCACAAAGGTCACATGCTCGCTCCAGTATCCGCGTTTCCTAAAGGAGTTCTTGTTTTTTGTATCGTTAAATATTCCAATTTATTGCTATCCCATTCATTGCCTCACCCTTTCGACGAAGCTTAGCTTTTTTACACCCCCCAAGGGCGCGGGATCGAATCCCGGCCGCGGCGGCTGCATTTTCGATGGAGGCGAAAATGCTGAGGCCCGTGTACTTAGATTTAGGTGCACGTTAAAGAACCCCAGGTGGTCAAAATTCCCGGAGCCCTCCACTACGGCGTCTCTCATAATCATATCGTGGTTTTGGGACGTTAAACCCCAGATATTATGATTAGCTTTTTACACCTGCAAGAGACGATCAAACGGTGCGCGCTTGGTTTACAAGTTTCCGCTGCAAGATTAAAAAGAACGTCACATTTGCATGAGGAGTAACGCCTCAATATTGAAAGTTTTATTTCACTTAGTATTCTGTCCTTGTTTCTCTTCATTTAGACAACCCTTTGACCTGTGACTGCAGACTGGCTTGGCTCATAAATGAGGACAGTGAAATTCAGTTGACAGGAATGGCGACGTGTGCAAAACCATGGTGGCTAAAAGGAAAGCCACTGGGGATTACTAGCCAAAGAAAATTTTCTAAGGTGGGAAGATGAGTGCGAGCCTGGATGTCGGTGTGAATGCCAGATAGGAACATTCGGAGCACGAGAAATTGGTGCCAATTGCTCGTCAGCGACAGTCGGCAGGATTCCCAAGGTATTGCCGGAAGGTACAACGCAACTGGATCTGAGCGGAAATCAACTTTATATCCT
>JALIZH010016047.1:0-88845 GCA_030522465.1 Rhipicephalus appendiculatus
TAGATGACATGCATGAGTGAAAATTTTTGAAAGGAAGCACTATAGAAAGCCACAATTTTTGCTCAAAAAGCATAACTATTGACCCCTTTTATGGTTTTTTTTTTCCTTTTTAATTTTGTCATGGGTGCCAGGCATGGCGACGATCCAGGCATTGAACCTTCATCAGAGCTGTAATACAATGTCTAACGCACGTCTATTAGAGCATTTCAATGCACTGTAAAATTCCCACCTAATACACGAAAGCTAACAATGGTAATCGTCCCTCATGATCTCGAACAGCCCTTTAGACTTAAGTAATGCAAAGTAATGTGCTCAACTGGCAGCTCTTAAAGAGAAAGATCAGGGCTATTACTCTTAGTACTGAAATGCTTGACACGTTAAGTTACATATTTCGCATCTAGTTGGTGACTGCTGTGAAGGCTGATAACCCAATTACATCAAGTGTGACGCTAAACGAAGGTATGATGCCAGAAATAAAAAAAGACAAGGGACATGCTAGCTACATTCTGTTTGAATTCCCGACGAGGAAGAAAAGGTTTATCCTACTTCGCAACTAGTTCGCTATGTACGAGTTTTTGTTCTAGACTGAACTAGATGCCCTCCAATCACTCCGCCGGAATACTGAAACTTGCAGTCAGTTGTGTGGTTCTGCCGAAGTCATTTGAAATAGCGTTCCTGTAGATCCCAAACAGATGAACGCAAAGCCCATGATCCTAGCACCAATCAGCTGCGCTCACTTCGTATTGTGTCATGGCACCGGATAGTGCAATGGCCACGCCAAATATAGACCAAGTTTACGTCAACTATCATCCAGCCAGCAGCGTGTTCACTAATCTCGGTTGAGTACTAAAGCGTACCTTTCAGAGCGGTTCCTTATTTTCTAGAAAGCTTGAAGGCACAGCTGGTGAAGGCAACATTCGTATGTGATTAATGGACATCGCATCAAATAAAACCCAGTCATTAGGTATTATTACACCATTTTCAACTCTGCAGCTTACACAGTAAGGGTGTTAAAAACGGTGGCAGATATATATTTGAAGTTTTCAGCTCACCTAAATGTTAGTTCCAGCTTGAAGGATCCTGTATAATGATTACGTGGGTGGCGACACACTGCGCACAAACCGGCGCAGCCTCCGCCTCGCCACCAGCTAGCTTGGCGTGACACGGCCGCATGCTGCAACACGCCTCCGATAAGGGACAGCGCCACCGCAGCGTCACCGGAGGGTTACGTCATCGACGGTGGCTCTAAACCAAGCTGCCATGCTCGAAGTGTTCAGTCTTCCTCTAACCGTTCGAGCGCAGCGGGGGTATGCTCGCCCCGCTGCTGCTACTACGCTAAATAAACAATAGTTATGTTTTATGTTGGGATGCGTCCTTTCGTCGACACGGCATCCCACATCCGGTGACCCGGAAACCGAACTAACCGCACTGCCATGGCCCACGCAGAAGCCCTCACCACTCCTGCGCCAACGTCCCTCAGCCCTCTGGTCGGTTTGAGCACGTCCACCTCGACATCATAGGACCCTTTCCCCTGGCTGGACCCTATCGCTACTGCCTCACCGCCATCGACCGGTACACTCGATGGCCCGAAGCATGGCCCCTCGCGGGAATCACCGCGGGAGACGTCGCCTCGGCCTTCTTCACCGGCTGGATTGCTCGTTTCGGCGCCCCCCGCCGCGTCACCACCGACCAATGACGACAGCCTGAGTCGCACCTCTTCAGGCTTCTCCGGGCTGACCATCGGTTTTGAACGCTTGAGGACCCCCAGTTACCATCCCTGGGCCAACGGAATGATCGAGGGTTTCCACCGACTGTTCAAAACAGCCACTATGTGCCACCCATGTGGCGAAACACTGCGCACAAACCGGCGCAGCCTCCGCCTCGCCACCAGCTAGCCCGGCATGACACGGCCGCATGCTATGCTGCAACACGCCTCCAAAAAGGGACAGCGCCACCGCAGCCTCACTGGAGGGTTACGTCATCGACGGTGGCTATAAGCCAAGCTGCCAAGCTCGGAAGTGTTCAGTCTTCCTCTAACCGTTCGAGCGCAGCGGGGGTATGCTCGCCCCGCTGCTGCTACTACGCTAAATAAACAATAGTTATGTTTTATGTTGGGATGCGTCCTTTCGTCGACACGGCATCCCACACGTGCTTGGGCGACTTTTTTAAATGCGAGTCATTTCACGAAGAACGAAGGGCAGTTTGAATCTATCTATCTATCTATCTATCTATCTATCTATCTATCTATCTATCTATCTATCTATCTATCTATCTATCTATCTATCTATCTATCTATCTATCTATCTATCTATCTATCTATCTATCTATCTATCTATCTATCTATCTATCTATCTATCTATCTATCTATCTATCTATCTATCTATCTATCTATCTATCTATCTAGCCGCCTACGGCTGGTTCTATCGTGTTTCCTGCCTTAGGTTGTTATATACACCTTTGGCACAGTTGGTGAATGAGAGTTCGTAACCCGAAAAAGAGGACATGCTGGTGGTGTACATCGTGGAAACATTTCCCGTGGTAAGCAACCTCGGGTATTGTTTGGAATGCGTGGTGTGGCACGAAGACGTGTGAATAATCGCGGCGGGCAACATTGTAACAGTATGCGCATGATTGTTATTGGGACAGAATAAGAATAACGTTGCCCGTAGCGGTCTTGAGGCGACTGGCATAATTCACAAGGGCTTATATTAATATCGCTGACTTAAGGCAGACGAACTCGGCAGGAAGCCTTCAATCAGATAGTGCGAGAACACGAACATTTTTTGCCATGTGTTGATTTCCACAAACTATGCGAGACTGAAAATTTACGCCGGAATGAGTTTCGGTGCCTAATAATCGCGATGAATAATTCGTGACTGTTTCTGTGAAGGTATTCTTGTCCTAACTTTGTTTGAATTGCTGTTGGTAATGCTTAACTTATTACCTCTATTTCCCGGATGTTAACTTTGTTTTATAGATTTTATTTACTATTACTCTCCTCAGCTCTACAACGTCCAACTGACTCCGCTGTGAGAATGCCTTAGAAGAAATGCAGGCACTTTGAAAATAAATGTTGAGACAAGAAAAAATGAGCTCATCTGAGGAGCATGACACGTCACTCTCTAAGAAGGCCGAGGAGGACGTGTTGTAGGGGCTCCTTCCAGGGTGCCGACGATCATGACACGATGAGCGAGACTCGTCTGGCGGTGAAGTGGCTAATCGGTGAAGTAGCTGTAAAATGGCCCCTAGATGTTTGGTGCTAGCCCGTAACATTGACTCGAATAGCACCAGAAGGTCGCGGGATCCATTCCCGACCGCGGCGGCCGCATTAGCGATGGAGTCGAAAATGCTTGAGATCCGTGGACTTAAATTTCGGCGCACGTTAAAGAACCACAGCTGGTCGAAATTTCCGGAGTTCTCCACTACGGTGTCCCTCATAATCGTATAGTGGTTTTGGGACGTTAAATGACGTCAATTATTATTAGATGGTTCACTTCACCGCAAGTACTCGGAATAAGTATGAAAAAGTGCGCAGTGAAATAAGTGACCTCAATGTATTGTGGTAGCCTTGGGGGTACCACATTTTCGTTTTCTTAAGTGTCTCAGGCAGTCGCTTGAACCAGTGCATGCATCTCAACATAATTCGGCTGTTTCGAGATAAGAACAAATGGCCCAATTGGGAGTTTATGTCACCGAAGAGCAAACAAGGACGCCCGAACGTGGCCAACGGACTCAATGTTGGCGCCTGAGTTTTGGTGCCATAGCGTTTAAAGGAGCACTGAGAAGAAATTTTTCACTTTCACTTTTTTTTTGGTCAAGTGATAGGCCAGGTCCGCAGTGCTTCGCCCACTCGTCATGATTCCCTTCGTGGAAATGGGAGATTATTCCTTCTTCTCCTTCCTCCTCTTTCTCTATGTTATGTCTTTTTCGTATCGGTTTCTTTTCATTTCTGCGTTTCTCTCTCTATCTATTTCTCTTTGTCGTTCTTTCTATCTTTATTTCTCTTTCTTCCCTGTTTTCCTCTGTTTCTTTCCCTGTCTTTCTTTGTTTCTCTTTGTGTCTTGCTCTCGTTTTTTTTTCTCTTTCTTTTTTCGTGGCGGTTTCTTTGTATCCCTTTCTCTGTTTTTTCTGCATCATTCTCTGTCTTTCTATCTTTTTGCGCCTTTCTTCCCTTTTACTTTAAATTTTTTTCTTTATATCACACTATTTCTCTCTCTTTCTTTCTTTATCTCTCTCTCTCTCTGCTGTGTTTCACGGGCTCCACTTCACCGAGCAGAGTTTTTATTAACGCTCGCACAAGCTGTACTCGGCTGTGCGGCTTGCCCTATTTCTGTGGCGTATACCCACCTGTGGTTTGCTGCGTGCACAAATGCTTTACGGCCGGCTGAAAGAGCTGCGGTGTTAATGATGCGTGGTGCATGTAATCTAAGGATGAACTGCTGGTGAAGGAAATTGTGAGGCCTTCTTGACCACAAGTCTGTGACTAGAACAATGAGTGAAGTGTAAAATTTCCGTTGGACTATAGACTACGCGATACTAGTTAGACGACGCGAAGTTTCGTGAATGGGCCCCCTAATGTAATAACGCAATTGCGTTAAAGAGCTCATTTCGCAGAAATTCTGGAGTTGGTGTCGGTGTCGTTGGTTGTGAGGGACAAATCATCATCTTATCCGGGACCCAAAAATCAAAGAAGTTGCAATTGAAATAAATCATAATACTGTTCCGTTCGAATGAGAATCGAACACAGACCGTCTGCGTGGCAAGCAGGTGTCCTACCACAAAGCCGTGCTACTGCTTATAACTGCTTCGGAAAAAAAAAAAACATTATCGGAATGTCATGTAGCGGAAAATAATATAATAAACAGTAAAAACAGCTTCCGTTTTAGTGAGAACTGAACCTACGCCGTCTGCGTGGCAAGCAGGTGTCCTACCACTGAGCTACGCAATCGCTTGAACCTGCTTCGGGAAAAAAAAAACACTACGAATGTCATGTAATGGGAGAAGTCTTCTTAACGCATGTAAAATTTCGTGGCATCAGCTTGGAATCGCGCCAGGCGTAAAACATACGAATTGCGGCGAGTTGCTGTTTTAAATGCCCACCGGTTACAAAGACCTCCGACATATTTTATCATTATCAGTTGCAAAAGCATCAACATAGGAAAAGCTTAGGTTCACGTGTTGCCTTAAACAGGCGTAGTGGGCCCTTCGCTGATTCATAAAAGAAAGAATTACGGCGTAGTGATCCCTCAACAACTGTACTTGTAGTAGGCATTCTAAGATAGCTTGAAACGGCCGATGTTACGCACATAGACGATCTTTTCGTTGTGGCATGGTTGAGGCATGAACTGAGAACCGAAGCTAGGCTAGCAGTTGAGAAGGTGATGCGTACGGCGCCCGATTACGCTATCGCGTTCTACTCTTGATCGCGAAGCTTGACTGTGCTCCAAATTTGTATTTATTTTTTCCTTTTCCAAGTTGCATAAACATTCGTTCACCCGCTTTGAAAGCAGACACGGTAAATGGGTCGGAGTCGGGAAAAAAGAAGATGTACAAGCTGCACAGTGTTATATAGAATAATATAAACAATGACAAAAAAAAGCTCCTAGGACACATATTTCTAGGAACGACCAGTGATTAGGACACACTGCAAGTTGGCAGAAATTAACAACGGATACAAGAATTATTAGGACAGCATGCATCGCAATTCGCTGCAGTGTCATTTGCTTTGTAAATAGTGTGGTGCATAGTCTGCGCAGTGGGCGCCATCGACAAAATCCCCAAATGCGTGTTTTTTTTTTTTTTTGCACTGTTTTCTCTGATGCTGATGTACCGAGCATCACCTCTTTTTTTCTTTCTTTCACTCTTAATATTACTTTTTTTTGCGGCGGTCCTTTGAGAAAGCGGAGCAAATCTTTTATTTACATTGATGGTTTCTGTTGCGTCGCGGCTGGTAGTCCCGACGAAGCAGCAGTGGAAGAAGACCGGCGGTGACCAACGCGACCGGCGGGGACGCCGACCAGCCACGGACGCAGCAGGGGTGGCGCGGAGCGCCGAAGAAGAACGACTACTCGAGACGGATGCTCGTCGCACACTCATTTATTTACAAGACGCCAGAATGCGCGCGGAACAGAACACGCATGTCAGAGCGGCGCCCCCTGGCATGCGTACAGTGCAAACCAAAACCGAAAGTCACAACACAACATCATTCCCCCCCTTCGGAAGAGAAGTTCCTTATACAACCTAATATTTTACAGTTGGCATGGAATTCAGCATGCAACTATTAACATTTGAAGTAAGTATGGAAATTCAGCATGTATACCTATTAACTATTCAAGTACAGAGCATTTCTACGGCACGTTCACTGCACGTGAACAGGAACACTGCATGAATACAAGACAATTCTTTGCACATTATATGCAGGCTGTGAAAAAGTGTTCATATCACCTCATTGTTCATATGATCATATGTGAACATTATACAAGGATGAGAAAGTGGAACAGTTCCTTTGACTTCACTGTCCACACATGTGAAGCATTATACAATCACAGAACTTATGTTCCAAGAGGGTACTAGAATTACACAGTACAAGCAATAATACTTGTGGGAATGGACATATTTATTTGCTCAAGAATACTAATTTTGAATTATACAAAGCACAAGAAATACTTGCAAGAATGAAACATTTAAGCACTTTATGTAACAAAATCCTTGAAGCGGCTCGGCCTATTGCGCTTCCTTCTGGAGCGGCGCCTTTGCGCAGAAGAAGGTGATGGCTCTGACCGAGCACTTAAACTCACGGCCTTATCACCTGTGATCGCAGTCTCAGCTGCAGCGATACTTGTCGGACCCGCGTCCGGTTCTACGGCCTCAGCCGCTTGCGAAGGTTCACTGTGAACTTCACGAGGTGTAGATTCACCAGCTATACCGATTGGAAAAACCTCCCCCCCCTGTAGTGTTCCGCGACCGGGAAGCAATGCCAGAGGCGGAACAGACACAGGATGATGCAAACCAGCTGGGGTAGGTCCTAGTGGCAGATGCATCGCAGTAGCACGGGGAAGAGCAGCAGCAGCACGCACAATTTTTTAAAACAATTTAAACGCCCGATTTTGGCCCATAACACGTGTCCCAGTGTGCAGCGCGCCAGCGTCCAGTGTGCCCCGTGCAGCGTGCCAGTGTCCTAGTATCCAGCGCCACACTGGTCCCATAATCAGGTATGGCGCTGGGACAGTGCCACTGGGTATTCCGATAGGGCTCCCTTTCTCTACTCTAGGAATCATCTACTCTACGGAGCGGCTCCCGCGTCTCACACCCCCCACAGCACATGAACGTCCCCTACCCCCTCCCTCTCCTAGGGTCCCCCCCGTCCTGTCCTCTAGGAATCCTCTACGGAGCGGCGCGCACGACAGGTGGTGTGACAGCTGCATACTCCGCTGGGGGCGCCATGGTAGTTCCGCGGTATGAAAATGACGGAGCGCGCGCGCGCCTCATTCTCTCTAATGTGCAGCGCCGCGATGAGCGCCCGGACCGCTGCCGTGAAATGAGAGCGGCGACGTTCCTCCCGCTCAAGCTAATTATCTCCCCGCTGCTTCGCATCCACACATGGTTCCCTTTAGCGGGAGATGGGGAATTTTTTTTCGTTTGTGTTTAGTTCAATTTCGCTCGCTCTCGCAATGAACCATCACCAAGTGGCCCAGCCTACCATGCTTTTGTAATTTAAAGGAGAGCATCTCTGGGAAGCCGTTGCTCTTAAATTGTACGCGATAAAGCTGAAGGCCCCAACTAACATTTAAAGGCAAACTGCTGTATTTTTTTTTTGTTTTTTTTTTCTAGTCGAAAACATCTAATGTCCACAGGACGTCGGACCTGTGGTAAGTGTACCAAACAATTAAGCTGAAACTGGTGTTTCAGCTTAATTGTTTGGTACACTTATCACAAAAGAAACTGGTGTTTTCATTTGAAATGTTCACAACAGAGAGCTTCCAGTCCGTGCAGTCTCTTGGCAGACAACCGACATTCAACATAACGTTAGATTTATGTTCAGAAATACTATACAGAAAGTACACACAATTAGATCAAAGTGGTCCACTGCAGGACCTCACAGCAGAGGCCAGAGTAACGATGTCACCCTTGGTTACATCACATTAATCCAAGGAATTGCACCGAGAAACTCTCCTTGGAGATGCTGTTATGTCACATAAAAACAACACCTGCACTTTCAAGTTCACAGTACGCGATCGTCGCCTGGTAAGCAGTCTTTATTATATTATTGGCCCTATTTGGAGTATACATGCTGTAAAATATTGTTGATTCCAATTTCACAGGACCGGAAAAAATTTCCAAATTATGTGTGTGCCGAATTATCGAACTTAAGAAAAAATGTTGCAGTGGCTTAGCTCCGCCATGCCAGGATATACGTAGCGTTAGCAAAGGTTCAGCTTATTATTCTTTGCTTTCCTGATTGTCTAGATTGTCTAGGATTAGCTTGATTATCATGCTTACTGCTGCTTCAATGACACACAAACAAGGTTTACGTATTATGTGGCACATGTATATTTTTGCTCAACGTCAGGTTGCTTCTCTATTGCCACAAAGACGTCTTGGTGATCAGTGAAGTAACACGCTGCCGTCTCTATGGCCCCAACACAGTATTCTGTTCATTCTTCCTACCCTCAACCGCTAATTGCCAGGCAACTACTTCGGGATCCGATGAGTCACACTTCTCCGCTCTTCTACGCCGTTGAGCAGCATTTGCGCTCTCCTTCTCCATGGCTATACCACAGTGGCAAACGCGAGTCAGAAGCGCAGCGGCTGCAGCGCAGTGTCAGACGGCGAATGCACAGCGAAGGCGAAAAGTTGCGCGCGCGCCGGCGCCTGTGCGTCTACCACGGCTACGACGTCACTCCTCTGGAATGCGCAGACCCGCGGCGGTGAGTTGCGCGCGGCGGTGGCGGAGTGCGCGGGAGATGCCGGCTCCGGTGCGCCAGCTGTGTGACATCACTGATCCTCGCGCATGCGCAGCACGGCTCTTGATGTGCCGCGCGAAACGGGTTCGGCTAGGCCAGTGTAGCTAACGCTACAAAACTAAAAATGTCCATTACATCTACGTACTCTCATTATCAATTGACCGCGTAAAACCAGTATTTATATTGCCTAAGAACACATGTAAAATCCGGTTTTTAGGGGCGAAGCTCCTTAGGGTGTGGGTCTGTCCCTCCTCTGCAGTAGTAGTAGTAGTAGTAGTAGTAGTAGTAGTAGTAGTAGTAGTAGTAGTAGGTAGGTAGGTAGGTAGGTAGGTAGGTAGGTAGCCACGTATAGTGGAATGTACCCACTCCACGTGATAAAGATGACGATGACGCAGTATAGTGGAATGTACCCACTCCAAGTGATAACGATGAAGTATAAGCGCGTTCCAGTATAGTGGAATGTACCCACTACACGTGATAACGATGACGATGACACTGATGACCATGAAGTATAAGCGCGTTCCTCTGTAGTAGTAGCAGTAGTTGTACTATGTAGGTAGCCACGTATAGTGGAATGTACCCACTCCACGTGATAAAGATGACGATGACGCAGTATAGTGGAATGTACCCACTACACGTGATAACGATGACGATGAAGCTGATGACCATGAAGTATAAGCGCGTTCCAGGCCGCTCATTCTCTTTCTGCCATGGATGAAAACGATCGAGCTTCGCCCACTCATCATCATTCACTTCGTGGATATGGCGTGATTTTAGGGGCGAAGCTCCTTAGGGTGTGGGTCTGTCCCTCCTCTGTAGTAGTAGTAGTAGTAGTAGTTGAAGTAGGTAGGTAGGTAGGTAGCCACGTATAGTGGAATGTACCCATTCCACGTGCGACGAGAGACGATGCACATTATCGCATATGCTCTGGCAATGCACGGCGCTCAGGGCTGGGCAAAGATACTTTGAAATTGTATCGCGATACGATACAAGATACTCGGGCAATAAGTATTGGAGATACAGATACAAGATACTTCCGGAATGAATGTGTCCGATACGATACTTCCCAATTGTATCTTAAGATACTTCGATACATTTGTAAATTTGCTATTATAGATGTATATAATGACGCTGCAAATGCCTATGTACAGATGTGTTTGCTTGAGAATGTCTTAACTGCGACCAACTTTGTTTATTTTAATGAAATATTTGTTTCAGTCCCGAAAGTTATATCTTTCTTGCTCAATGTATATTAGTTTTATTCTGAAACAAGTTATTCGCATTTGTTTACCTGACAGTTCTTCATAAGCTGTGGTATCAGTAGTTTTTACTTGACACTTTTGTAATTTATGGGTGTCGCTGCTTTACTTCGCGATCAGCAAGCGGATTGCCGTCTAACTGCAAGAACTTCAATAAGAAGCCTCCACAAGACGGCACAAATAGCGGCGCAGAATCTTGCCTTGTCCGTAAAGCGTATTACCGCTTTCGTAGTACTGAATCACCCGACAGTCTTAGAGGAGCAATAACGCTGGTGGCGATATTTCTTTGTGTGAATCAGCATGTGAAGACGAGAACTACCGAGTGCGATCACAGTTCATTGAGGACATAAAACTGCAGGGATTTTTCATATCCTACCTATCAACTTGCGTAAAGTGTTCGTTAGGTACATATTCACTAACGTGTAGTCTTTTACCATATCGACTCCGAGAGAACTTGTGCCACCCTGAAGTTTCCCAGATGTACTGCACGCGGGAAAAATCGTTGCAGGATATCACTGCTATTCACACTATTGCAACTTCTAGCTTGCTTACCTGCTTTTTTTGTAACACACACACACACACACACACAAAAGAAAAGACTTTACAGGGACCTAAAAACAGGAAACCGAATATACCTAAGTCAAATAGCAAGGCATTTCCTCAAGAAAAAGTGACAGTGGATAGGTATACAGGGTGGTTCACATAAGTACAACCAATTATTTAAAAAAGCAAGCGTTTAACTGCGACTCAATGAAATAAATGGCATATGGCTTACCGTCATGTGACGCTCGTTATGGTATTTTTACATTGCGCTTTGTACGTTGGTTAACTATGGTCAATTATAAGACATTTTTAATATTTACTTTTGAGCAGAGTGCACTTCGTCACCTCGTAGAGCGCATTTAAGAACGACCAAAGCAATTATTTTTTTGACGACGTGCATGCTGCGGAGTGAATATTTTCTGTCTTTCAAAGCAAGCACGAGAAATATCAAATAAAACCACGTGACTGCGCTCATGCGCTATCATACTGCAGCGCTCTTAAACGTGCTTCGAGCGAAATAACCGGCGCGCGGACCGTCAGCCTGTCGCTTCGCAGGGACGATGGTGTTTCTTTGCCGTGTGTGGCGGTCAGAAATGTTGAAGCTCTGTGGAGCCGATGCCTAAGCCGCGGCCGCTCATTTCGTCGTGGTCCACTTGCCGGTTGTTTCGCGCGAAGCACGTCTGAGAGAACTGCAGCACAACAGAATTGGAGAGCAGCAATGTGGTCATGTTTCTCCGGCTTTCTTTAAACGCCGGAAAAATCCCTACGTAGCATGTATCTTCCCACACACACACAAAAAAAGAAAAAAAAAACCAATTCAGATATGTCGTTTTAGAATGCCCTTTAAAACGTAACGAAACGCACAGTACCCTAAAGTGTATAGCAGAATTGTTAAATCATTCGTGTTAATTAAGAAATTAAGTGCAATATAAAAATACTCTAATGAGAGCGACATGGCGGTAAACCCCATCTTTGGTTTTATTAAGCTGAGGTTAGGCAGTTCTACCCAAATATTTGGTTCCATTTAGGTGACACCCTTTATAAACACGATACAGGCGACACCCCTAAAAGCTACGAATGTAGAGCATCAACTTAGGTGTTAATGTCAGACAATAGAAAACTCAGTGCCCACGGAAACTACCATTAAAGGGCTCCTGGGGACGCCCATGAGAAAACGGGAGTACTTGGTATTATGTTTCACAAATCCCCTTCGTAACATCTTTAAGATTTGTCATTATAATTACCATTATTATAACGTAAACTCAATTTCACAGTTTTATCAAACAGTGAGCAGAATTTTTTTTTCCTGTAAGTACTAGGCACGCTCAGATTATTTTACCTTTACCCTCAACATCGCCTGAATAGTAAACTCACATGGAATGTAGATATGTCAATAGTAGCAATGACACCGACAATTAAAAATAAGAATAAATAAAAGAAGGACTAGAAAAAAAGGAAAAGAGGAGGATGTTACAAAATACATATTACAGTTAACAAACGGAAAAAAAACTAAAGAGAGACCTAGATAATGTGCGGGATGCAAATGGAAGACAGCAAGGAGAGCACTTGTGCTACAATCAAGCTATCATTAAAAAAAATTCCCCATCTCCCGCTAAAGGGAACCATGTGTGGATGCGAAGCAGCGGGGAGATAATTAGCTTGAGCGGGAGGAACGTCGCCGCTCTCATTTCACGGCAGCGGTCCGGGCGCTCATCGCGGCGCTGCACAGGAGAGAGAATGAGGCGCGCGCGCTCCGTCATTTTCATACCGCGGAACTACCGTGGCGCCCCCCAGCGGAGTATGCAGCTGTCACACCACCTGTCGTGCGCGCCGCTCCGTAGAGGATTCCTTGAGGAAAGGACGGGGGGGGACCGTAGGAGGGGAGAGAGAGGGGGAGGGGACGTGCATGCGCTGTGCGGGTGTGGGACGCGGGAGCCGCTCCGTAGAGTAGAGGATTCCTAGAGGAGAGAGGGGGGAGAGGCCGCGCATGCGCTGTGGGGATGTGGGACGCGGGCGCCGCTCCGTAGAGTAGATGATTCCTAGAGTAGAGAAAGGGGGTCAGCGTAGGAGAGGATAGGGGAGGGGACGCGCACGTGCTGTGGGGAGTGTGGGACGCGGGGGGCCGCTTCGTAGAGTAGAGGATTCCTAGAGGAGAGAAAGGGGTGAGCGTAGGAGACAGAGGGGGGGAAGGGACACGCATGCGCTGTGGTGATGTGGGACGCGGGCGGGAGGGACGGACTAAGTCCCCTCCAAATACATGCAAGTAAGATCAAGGAATGGGGTCAACCTGGGGGACGTGGGACGCGGGAGGGACGGACATAGCCCCGAGCGTAAGATGCTTCGCATCTAAAACTTGTTGCATAAATGAGCACGAAGAACAGTGATACAGTACGCCAAATATCATCTCTTACGTTAATGTTTTTTCTATTGTATTTAGCATCGACACCGGTGGTGCGACGGTTGTTAGAATCTTTTTTGCATATAAGTCAATCTGATAGTCTGCAAGTCAAGCTTACATCCAAGATCTGTCAAATCTCTGCGTGAAAGCAGCGAGACGCAAAGCAACCCCATTCTTGCATTCTTGGGACTTTGCAACGAAGGACCACGCAAGACGAACTTCGATAACAATAGTATAGCCACATCTGAATTTGAGCGAAAGACACCACACGCATGGGACTAGGAGCTCAGTACCATGGCTACAAACAAGGTTCATAGCACCGACACAGCTAAAAGGAAAGAAAACATCGAGAAACAAAAGGTGGGCTGCACGTAGACGTTCGCGCGCCTGTTTTTGTCGAGATGGCTCAAGCACCATCACGTGACTCTGTTCTACCAATGGAGACGCATATAGACCTTATTTCCAATGCTCACTGGAACACTCTGGTGGAAAGATAAAGGAATGCAACTGTCATCACTTTTATTGAGGTGGCTTAGTGGCAGCAGTGTGAGAAGCAGAGTTCAGCCAACGTTTGTTGTGTCACAAGGTGGCGTTTCTAAAGCAGTATCTTGTATCTTAAGATACCCGATACATTACTGAATGTATCGGAAATACAGATACAGATACTCGTTTTGCGAGATGTATCGCGATACAGATACAAGATACCCAACGAGTATCTAAGATAGTATCTAAGATACATGTATCTTCGATACTGCCTAGCCCTGACGCCGCTGCGCGATAGCGAGCCTCTCAGCACAGAGGACGCATGGAGGACGGCAATCACCAGCTCGGACCGGGAGGTCCAAATCCGGGCTGTCCAGAGGGCCCGCAGTGTGGCGGAGGGGCTTGCCCTTCCTGTCCCCACGTGGGTGCGGCCCGCAGCCAACCATCCCTCTTGAGGGGAATCGGCTCCTCAGGACATTTTATAAATAAAGTTCATTGACTGAGTGACTGACGTGATAAAGATGACGATGACGCAGTATAGTGGAATGTACCCACTACACGTGATAACGATGACGATGACGCTGATGACCATGAAGTATAAGCACGTTCCTCTGTAGTAGTAGTAGTAGTTATACTAGGTAGGTAGCCACGTATAGTTGAATGTACCCACTCCACGTGATAAAGATGATGATGACGCAGTATAGTGGAATGTACCCACTACACGTGATAACGATGACGATGACGCTGATGAACATGAAGTATAAGCACGTTCCAGACCACACATTCTCTTTCTGCCATGGATGAAAACGATCGACCTTCGCCCACTCATCATCATTCACTTCGTGGATATGGCGTGATTTTTCTCCAGCTTCCACAATTTTTTTTAGTTTCGCAACATTGCACACACTTTGTCCCAAGTCAAAACGAGTGTACTGTGTGCTGCATCTGCTGCGTGCAAAAACGTGGTCGATAACGACGCGATGATGTCTCGTCCACGCAGTTCAGAGGGCGTGGGCTCGGCCTAAGGAATAAGCAAATTTTTTAAAGACGATAGTCTTTCTTGGGATACTTAAACGGAGAAATTTTGGTCTGTTCAGAAAAAATTTATTCAACCGTGGGACACTACGAGCACACGGAAACAGTGTCTATACGACAAGGACAGTAACATACACAAATGACTAAGTACAATGTACATGACACCTTTTAACAAAAGTGTCCAAGTCCATAGGGTGTCGCTAACATATGCGACTAAGTACTAACATACACATACTTATCACAATATACACAAAGTACATGACGATGTATATACAGAATATACAAGGCTTGGTGAAAATGCCAGCGAATATGTACAATTGATGTAATGGCGCGTGTAATTTACATAATTTACAGTGTTACCACGAAGTGCACATATACAAGAACCTACACACGTACGGACTCACACATACACATACACACACACACACACACACACACACACACACACACACACACACACACACACACACAGAAGTATTAAACACATCTGGATTATATGCACTGATGAGACCTGGCTACAAGAACCAGGCCAGATGGAAAACTAGCTGCACACGTCCATCTACTACCGACAGGAAGCGGCACGACCACTGCCGCAGAAATTCCTCCTCCCCAAGGAAGAACAATTCCTCCGACAGAAACGATAGGAGTTCGGAGTATAAACGTTCTAGAATCGGAAAGAGGGCACGACGACGATTACCTGCTGCAACAGCCTCGCAGCTGTTACGCCATAAACAAAAAGCTCCCACGGCAATTAGAAGGCGTGCAAAGCGACTACGCGAGCAACGACCTGATGTGACAAAGCGGTTAACACCAAGGCCACGGAAACCAGTGTTAACGGCTTTCCAAAATACTTTTGCAATGACACATTGCTGCAGCACGTGCTCGTTAGACTCCTGTAGCGGACAGTTAGGACAAGTGGAAGATGGGATCATGCCCCACCTCTCTAGCCTGTCCCGTGTTGGGGAGTACTCACCATCCCAGGCGCCACATAAAGTCGCGGAGATGGCCAGGCAGAAAGGATGGCGTTATCGCGCTCCACGAAACACGTCTCGATCGTGCTACACGGGCTGGAGGAACCAGAGGGAGCAGCAGGGCCGCCGCTGTGTCTACAATACGGTTTTCTAGAATGTCTAGATCAGGACAAACCTGCTGTGGGTGGTGATAGAAAGCTACAGCCGTGGCGTAAAATGCAGGTACGTCAAGAGCATGTGGCGCGGAATTAAATCGTGCTTCCGGTAGCAAATAGCGTACCTTAGTGCCTAAGAAATAGCAGGCGAGATCGCGCGCGGGACACTGGTCACCGTGTAACAGGCGAAGCAAGAACCGCAGGGCAAGCAGCCGGCAGCGAACAGACACGGATGGGAATGCGAATCCACCGCAGTTGCGTGGTTGCCCAAGCGCTGCTCGGCAAACCAGCTCCGCTCCACCTGACCAGAAAAATGAGCCAAGCAGGGATTGCAAAGACTTAGTTATTCGTAATGGGGGGCTGTACGACATGAGATATGTACCAAGCACGGCCGCAAAACACAGTCTGTGCTAAGTACCTTCTTTCCAACAGCGGTAAATCATACTCTTGGGCTTCCCGCACGTGGCGTTTTAGATCTTCGAGTACTGAAACCCACACTGAGGCTGATACACCGTAGTGGGTATAATCAAGCCCTAGAATGCGAATTGAGTCGCTTTTTTCAAGACCAAGAAAGTGACTTAGGCAGGCGTCTGGGGAACCAATAAATAAATATCGACATTTTGCAAAATTCAACGCAGCACCTGAAGTAGTCCCATACTCAGCAAAAAGCCGCAGACTACGGGATAAGCTGTCCTCATTCTTCAAATACAACGTGATGTCATCGGCGAACGCTGTCACCTTCACGGTACCACTACCTGGTAGTGGAAGGCCTCGAACGTATGGATCGGCAAGCAACGAGCGCAGGAATGGTTCGAGGCTGAGTAGAAAAAAGTACAGGGGATAGAGGACAACCTTGGCGAACACCGCGGGTAACAGGAAATGGAGCGCTCTCAAAACCATCAAGAAACAACGTGCTGTGTATATTTCTGTATGCATTTCTGAGAAGCTCAATGAAGTTTTGTGAGAAGCCAAACGCTGCCATTACGCTAAATATGAAGCTATGTTCGAGGCGATCGAATGCCTTTTCTTGATCGAGTGAAACCAATAGTCCATGTGCTGATCTCGCCAACGTGTATGCAATTATATCACGCGTAACAAAGGAAAGACTATGTATTTCTCTTCCAGGTATCGAGCACGCCTGATGATGTCCTATCAAGGAAGGCATCAGACTTCTCAAACGCCGAGTGATAACTGCTGCAAAAGTTTTGTAATCAACGTTGAGAAGCGTAATTGGTCTCCATTCCTCTGGGCGGACTGACAATGGGTCATGTTTAGGTATTAAAACAATTCGACCATCGCGAAAGCTATCAGGGAAATAAAAACTCTCGAAGCAGCGGCAAATAACAGAGGTGAAAATGGCACCGATGTCATCCCAAAAGGTTAAATAAAACTCGACGGGAACCCGTCCGGCCCAGGGGCCGAACCACGCTTCATGGAAGACAGTGCCTCCTTCACCTCATCAGCTGACGGATTTGCACAAAGCTGTTCAGCTACGTCTGATGGAACCTGAGGCAGTGCACTAAACATTGTGACTGTCTCGGCGGTACCATGATACGCTGGTATTGTCGATCGAGCCATGTTTTCAAAATGAGCTATGAAAACTGATCGATCCCGCGCAGGTGGAAACGCAGTGGTAATGGCTCTGGCGGTCTGAGTTCCCAGCGGACTCGACTGCCTGAGAAGCGAGCTTCTCGCAAAGCGCAGAACCTCGGGATGAGCACATGGATTACGTCTGCAACGTCAAGCAGCCGCCGATAACGACGACGCTGCAATAAGGCTTTGGAAACGACCCCGTAACTCTCGCTGCCATGCACGCATCAATGGAATTAGTCGATCGACCCGAAGTGCAATGCGTAACTTTATGGCAGTCTCCGCTAGTTCTTCCGACATACGGCCTCTAAGGGCGCGCCCTTCCACTGAGCAGTGTAGACGCCATTGTACCTTGAGCGCGTCCCACGACTCTGGGCTGCATCCGAACAGGGAGGTTCGCAACACTCTAGATAAACTGGAGCGCGAACGCGTATCATGCAGAACGCGGATGTCAAGACGCCAAGGTCTCACTGATGAAGAAAAGGGAAAGCGAGTCTCGAGTGCCACTGGTCGATGATCGGGTGTATGTTCTTTTCTAGTTCAAATGCGCGTCGCCCGGTGAGGCTCACTTGCGTGACTGTGCTTCCAATGACCATCGGTCGTTTGTCGAGCGGCGTGTTCTCTCCAACTACACGTGAACGCACCCATGGCTGAATTCGCACAGCCTGCTTCGCGCGTCCCTCACAAGGGTCATCGCCGCTCAGCTAGTACGTCAGCTGCGTCCTTGGTCTCCTTCAACGTTGAGGAGTTGCATCGCTGGAGGGCTCTCCACGTGAAGGCTGCCACTATCGTGGACCTGTGGCAGACGAGGCGCGCCTCCTCCTCAGCAGCAACTGCTGGCGTCTTGGCCACCCCTGATGACGCCGCGCTGCCGGGCTCATGTACGAGCCCAACGGCGGCACCAACATCAGCACCTCTACAGCAGGCGCCCGAGCCTTAGCCCAAACAAGAAAAACGCTCTTTTGACGCCAGCGTTTGCCCACGGCCTGCGGTCACACCGGACGAGCTGATGGACACTACGAGCTCCCGGAAACGAGGCCGCAGTGATGACGAGAGTGGCTGTGACGCTCCGCGCAAGCATGTGCAACCAGCACCGAATTTCTCCCCTGTCGGAGACGCCCGGGGACTGCGACGCGCTGCCGCGTCCCGCGCAGATTTTGGCAAGTGGTGACGGAATATCGACGCCGAGCATGACTGCGTCGACGCCACAACTACCTCAACATCCAGCTGCGGTTTTTCTAAAGGAAAATCCGCAACCGATGGCCATGGGCTTCGCAAAGAACAAGGACAAGTCCAAATGCCGCAAGCCACCTGCTGCCCCGCAAATGCCAAAGCAGCCTGTGGTCACCACCGCAGGCTCTGAAACTGCCTCACCTCCTCAGTACAAAAAGGAGTTCCTTCACAGCGCCAACTGCACGGGAAATTCTCAACCGCAGGACACCGATCCAGCCCTCGAGAATTTCACGCTGGTACGCTCAAGGGGCGCCCGTCGACGTGAAAGGGCACTCGCCGCGTCTCCTGTGGTTCCCACTGACCCGGCCGTAGCAGGGACACTTTTATTCAAGCCGTCAGCACCGAACGGCGCCTTCATCCTGGGATCGCGCCTGACGCTGGCGTCTGCGCTATCGTCGCGGCGTGGCGTCATCAAGGTGCGCGTCAACAGCCGCCGAAATATCGTGGCAGCCGACGTGTCCTCACGGGAGTGCCTGGAGGAGCTTCTTGGTGTCACGGAGCTCTGCGGCATCCCTGTATCCGCCCGGGTTCCCGGCGATCGAGGATTCAGCACGGGATATCTGCATGGTGTGGACGGCGACCCTGCAGACAACGAGCTGCTTCAGTGTATTGAGTCGAGTGTCCCGGTGGTGTCTGCCGCCAGGACTGGGAACACAGTGACGCTACGGTTTGCCGGCCCTGTTCCACCGGAGCAGGTGAGCCTCTACAAGCTGCGGTTTCGGGTGCGCCCTGCCAGGCCGCGCCCACTACAATGCCTGCAGTGTGGCCGTCTTGGTCATGCAACAGCCACCTGCCGGCGCCCCAACTGCTGCCTACGCTGCGGTAGGAGCCACCCCTCAGCAGAGAGTTGCACTGAGAAAGCTCGATGTGTCAACTGTGGTTACAACCACCCTTCGAACACTCCTGCCTGTCCTAAATGGCAAGAGGAGCGCAAGGTGGCCACCATCATGGTGAGCTGTGCGCGCAATGGTACGTGAGGAGAGTCACTCCCACTTTTCGGGCCCTCCTGCCACCAGCACGGGCATTCGCACTTATGCCCAGGCTGCCAGCAGTGCATCGCGTCCTGTACCACCCCCCTGTCGACCGGCAGGTTGGTGGTCATGAGGTGTTACCCGGTCCCGCTTCCAAAGCGTCTCCTGTTTCCCCTGCAATGAGGCCGTCTGCAGAGCCCGTGGCGACACTGCGTGATGTTCCGCGGGACGTCATCATCGCATCGCTGCAGCTTACGCTGCGGGCCGTCGGCGAGCTGCTCCCATCGGACAGTCCACTGAAAGCCATCTGTCTTCAGGCAGGTGGTCTGCAAAACACTTCCAGCCATCATGGCTAGCTGAAAAGGGCCCAGCTGCCGCTCAAGTGTTCTGCACCTACCCGCGGCTACACAGAGGGACCCCCTGTTCCCTGTCCAACACCACGCCGATGTCTTCAAGGCGGTTCACTTCCTTGGAGACATTGGACTGGACTACTGGCTGCAGAAGCCATCCGCCGCGTGCCGCTCTCTTCTTCTTCTCTTCTCTTTCCATCTTTATTTCCCTCTTCCCTTTCCCCTACAGACGCTGAGACGTGCTCCCATTTAGGGTAGCAGAAATTGCGTCTTTTCCATTCCTCAACCTATCCTCCTCCTCCTCCTCAAATAAACAGGGGATGATGGTAATGTTATCACATCGGAACGCGACACGTAAGAAGCTGGCGTACTTGGCACGTAGAAGCGATCCAACCTACTAGACAACGAGCCGCGCCGCCAAGTCCAGGCATACTGTGGTCCATGTACTTGTCTGTACGTATATATCAAAGAGAAATGCTGGACCAGGCGACGCAGCTCACGTGCGTTCCAGTCAGATCGACCCCATCCCGGACCCTGCACGTCAGCCCGCGTATCCAATACACAATTGAAATCTCCGGTGAGTATGACATGCCGACCGTCAAGAAAATACACGTCCAGGTCACGAAAAAAATCGTTAGACATGGCTGTTGAGCTGGCCCATAAATACACAAAATGCGTAACCTGAATGACGATAGGACGCAGTCAAAAGCCAATACCCGTCCTATCCCGTCATAGAAAACATGATGATCTCGCAAAAGAGTTTGGTTAAAAATAATGATTCCAACTCCACTGAAACGAGATGTCGCGAAAGAAAAGTAACAGTCCAAATTAAACGCGCGTTTGAATGCACGGACGTGGCCAATGGTAAAAAAAATTTGTTTCTTGTAAACACAGAACATCACAATGTTCTGCGCGAGCTATGCTGATAACTTCGGCTTGTTTTACAGGGTTACGGAATCCTTGAACATTTAAAAAATAATTTTCAGGGAGTCGGCCATATTGAAATGTTTTTGAGAGACTGACCTGGTCGTGTTCGATTCGGCACCCCGGGGACTTGTCCGGGGTACATGCAGTGCACACACTGCACAACACACTTCGGCCCTCTAGAGGAGGGCCGAGGCTTCTTCATCTGCTGGGACTCTGAGCGGCTACCTTGGGTGCCGTCCGAGCTGGTGCCAGCCGTGTGAGCACGCTTAACATCTCGCGGGGGTAGCATTTCCACATCACATCCGTCTAGGCTGGGAGAGAGCCCGATGCTACTATCCACTCCGAGGCTGAAGCTGCTTTCCGACGAATCAGACACTGGTAGAGCTGCAGGATCAATGTTGTCTCCCCCAACGACCTTGAGCGCAGGCTGCTTGTCGAGACGCGTCAGTAAAGAGCTCCCATGGCGTCTTGCAACTTGTTCAAGGAAGTAGCGAGCCTGGTTTTCTGAAGGAACCGATGAGTTTGACTGATTCGACTTCAATGCTGTTCCTGACGAAACGCCAGCGTCCGTACACTTCGGAACGTCCGAGACTACGGTGCACTCAGCTGCTGGAATTAAGGATGCGTCCAGCGTGTCCGTGCCTACAGGCGCTTGCTTCTCGGCTTGCGACTCCGGCGAACATGGCACGACATGTTTGGCTGAAATGGGCGCGGCGTGAACCGTGGCGTCTTCTTCTTTTCTTGTCGGTGAGGCTGGCAAACCTGGCGCGCTGGGATTGGCCAAGCTGCACACTTATTCTCCGTTTAATGTAGGTTCCGGAATTGAATCCTTGAGCAGGTCTTCTACAGCTCCGGTTTCTCGTTCAGCTGTTACCGCAGGTGACACGGTCGGTAGAGGAGGAAAGGTCCCCGCAGCAGCATCCGAATACGATCGCCTCACTGGGCAGACTGTAGTAGCGTGGCCATCTCCACAACGTCGGCAGGGGCGGTCGCAACCTTCGCTGTCGTGCCCATGCACACCACAGCGGCCGCAGAATGGTGCTGTGCATTGCGCTCGATAATGACCACTCGAGCCACACCGACGACAAACACGTTGGAGGCCGCGGTAGTCGAAGGTGAGTCGATGACCAGAAACTCGACGGTAGTTGGGGACGGGATTCGTGGTGTTCATTTCCATGCGGACAAAACGTGTGCCTGTGAGGACTCCACGTCGTGCGCTCATGAAGCCTGCGTTGACAGATAGCACCTTGCCGTATGGGGACATGGCCTGAACGAGGACTTCGTTAGGGACGAAGGACGGCAGGAATAGGCAGGCGACTTTAGTTACCTGCGGGCCAACAGGAACGATTGGAATACGCTCGCCACCGATGGTCAGGTAGCCAGCGTCGACGATCAGAGTCATGGAATCCATGCTCTTGACGGCGACTTGGAAGTTCATGCCTCCCATATGCTGGACACAGTGTACCTCTGAGAGGCCACCTATTGAGGCCGTCGCGTCGACGACGGTCTCCGGACTAGTCCCCGCAGGGATAACGACGTCGAAGGCTTGAGCCTTCGAAGGCATCCACGACGTTGAAGGCGCCATGGCTGGATGAGGTGGACGTCCCTGACGTGGAACACGCTGGGACGTCAACAGGATCGCACCGTCTTCTGTTTGTCGGCACGTCACACGATTCAGCCACCCGGCCAAAGTTGAACTCCCTGCCTAAAGGCCACCAAACTTGAACTGGTGTATGCGATCATACTTTCAGCGTGGTCGAATAAAAAATAAATATTACGCATATCTGAGGCACTACATCATTATCTAGGCATTATACAGTGTGTTCCTTTTATTACAAAATCTACAGATGCGTAATTCTAAAGATCCTAGTACTCTAAGAAGCGAGATGCAGTGCACAAAAAAACCCTCTGCCCATCGATTTCACTACGACGCCATGGTGCTGCCACCTGGCAGCATAAGCTGGGAGTTCCGAAGCCGATGTTTCCCGGTAGCGCGACAGATGGCGTCCATATCTCACGCAGCACGCCTGCTCTGTTTTTCGATGACGTCCGTATCTCGCGCAGCACCGCCTATATATAATCAATGCCAGCCAGATGCGGCCAATTCAACGCATAGTAGGCGCTGTCTGAGGCAAGGCAAAACATAGGAGTACGGCGGGCACAAGACTATCGTGGACGACATTTGCAGCGAAGCACGCAGATACGCGGTCAATTTTTTTTTGCGAAATTACATAGAAGTGCATATGTCAAGAATTTGGCGGCTCGTTGTCAGCGTCGCCACGAAAATGACGCAGTCAACAATTTCGCGAAATGCCAGATAAGCCGTTATGTAAATTGCTTGTTTACTTTTTCAATTGAACATGAAAACCATTGCAAAATAAATTACATTAGGTTTTCGGTTTTCATTATTTCACTCCAGCACCCCTGGTCGCGCTTCAAACGTACGCACCGCGTTGTTGCATTTGGGAATAGGCTTTAAACGAAACAGCGTTAAAAGGTTGGTTTCTAAGAAATTTCCAGGTCAGTGCCGGCGGTTGTGAGTGAAACGTCAGCGTTGTCCGTGAGCGAAAATTTCACGTGCATACCAATAAATAAATAAATAAATAAATAAATAAATAAATAAATAAATAAATAAATAAATAAATAAATAAATAAATAAATAAATAATAAAATAAATGAATGAATAAATAATAAAGTTCGGCTCGACTAAGCACCGAACCAGGGATACAAAAATGATCACGCAAAGGCTGCAGCATTAGGCATATATTTTATTGAGAAATACTACCTCACGAACCTACAGAATTACCTAAAACTAATATTACTAGCACATGATATACTCTACTGTTTCTTTGCGAGCCCTTCTGAAGCGCACTTTTCCTTGGTGTATATGTCGTATTTTGTAGTTTTGTCTTTTGGCATAAAATACTGAAATAAAAATTTGCAGCAGTCTGGAACACTATCTAGAACGCGTTGGTTGACCCACAGCTCAAGATCTGGAAAGTTACAATAGTAAATAAAATGTGAGTTGACAGTTTGCACACAACGAAAACATAACCGCATGTATCGAGGTATTGATCGGATGCGAAGATCACGTATATATATATATATATATATATATATATATATATATATATATATATATATATATATATATATATATATATATATATATATATATATATATAAAGAGATACAGTCGAACCACATTATGACGATACCAGTTTTAACAATATATCGGTTAGAACAATGAATTCCGGCTGTTGGGTGTTCATGCGGACAGATGATGGAAAGCGAAATCATTGAAAAGAAAGAAGATTACGAGAAATTGAAGCTACTGAAACCCGCCCACAACCCCCCACGTGCCCTGGCGCCCATTCTCATTGGCATTATGCATCACAGCAATGCGCTACGGCATTGCGGCAAAGCAGACTTTTGAAATCTGTTCTGGCGCGGGGGTCGCCTTGGCTTTTGTCAAGACACTTTCGGGAATGAAATTGGAATAAAAAGGCGAGACGTCGAAGAATTTGAGCGTCCGAAACTTCAGACGTTGTCATACGTTGGCTCAATGGGGCTTGTGGCAGTTCCGTGAAAGCGTCTGAAATTTCAAGTATGTCCGAAAAATCAGCCGCTTCGTGATGATTGTCACTGATATCTGTCTGCGTATCCCATCCGCTGTGTGTGTGAAGACACACTCACACACACACCCACACACACACACACACACACACACACACACACACACACACACACACACACATATATATATATATATATATATATATATATGTGTGTGTATATATATATATATATATATATATATATTGTAATGAAGAGGAAGTACATCGGCGCACGGACAGCAGCATCGAGTGTGCAGCAGTGGCTCGAGCCAGCGGACTGTGCTCGGAACTGTGCGTGATCAGCCAACAGCTCTAGCGCAATAAATCACCTTTATATTTGGTGGTGGTGCGGTGTAACGCTTCCCTCTACCATCCTGGAACTCCGTTCTCGGAAGCTACCATCTACCATGCGCGACGCAGAGCAGCAGACGCTTCCTTCGCCACCCGTCACCTGCGCTGGCAGTGTTCTCCTGAGAGAGCCTCTAATCTTCAGCGGAACCGAAGACAACGACGTTGAAGATTGGCTATCGACGTACGAACGGGTGAGCGCTCTAAACAAGTGGAACGACGCGGAAAAGATAACGCGCGTATCGTTCTACCTCGCGGGTGTTGCCAGTCTATGGTTCAGGAACCACGAGGGAGACGTCCGAACGTGGTCGCTGTTCAAGACGTCCATCACAGCAGTATTTGATCGACCGGCCGTCAGAAAACTCCGAGCCGAGCAGCGTTTGCGCTCGCGTGCACAGGACACGGGTGAAACGTTCACGAGTTACATAGAAGACGTTGTCGATCTGTGCAGACGCGTCAACGGTGACATGACAGAAACGGATAAAATAAAGCACATCATGAAAGGGATTGATGATGATGCCTTTCAGATGTTGCTGGCGAAGAACCCGACCACGATTGCTGACGTTATTAGCTTGTGCCAGAGCTATGACGAATTACACAAGCAGCGAACTCTGACAAGGCGAGTTACATCACCCAATGTGGCGTCACTCTCTAGCCTGACCATCGGCCCCGAACAAGTGCCGCTAATAATGGAAATCAAGGCCTTTGTCCGCGAAGAAGTCGCAAGGCAGCTCTCCCTGGTGCCCTTTACCCAGGAGCCTACCACAACTCTTCCGTCATCCATCCGCGACGTCATCCAAGGAGAGGTCGCTGAGGCGCTTCCAGCTGCCCGCGAGCAAAATCTTGGGGCTGCCCCACTTACGTATGCTGCGGTAGCTTCCTTGCCCGCCCGCAAAGGCCCAGTCCCACCTGTCCAGCGTCCTGTGAGCCATCCTCCTCCTCCGGCTTCCTGGTCCAGCAGTGCCACCGCCAACCCGTGGCGCACGCTCGACAATCGCCCTATTTGCTTCGCATGTAGGTATCCCGGACACGTCGCCAGGCATTGCCGCCGCCGGGTTCAAGCCTTCGATGACAACCAACGAGCGTCTTACTTCTCACTTGACTCCAACGCGCATTACGCTCCCTACGCCGCACCGGAACCTCGCTACCAAACTGATCGTCGCCCGCGATTTGAACATCTCCGCTCGCCTTCCCCGCGTCGCCGATCGCTTTCGCCGATGCGTCAACGGCCCACACCTACCGACGAGGGAAACTAGGCGACGCAGTTCCCGAGGCAAGAACTGCGCAACTTTCGGTTTGCCCAAGTCCTCATTTTTCACCTAACAATGTCATTGATGTATTAGTCGAAGATGTCGCTACAGTCGCTCTTGTCGATACCGGTGCTGCTGTCTCTGTTATCGATGCGGGATTTTACCGCTCACTTCGTAAAGTAACGACGCCTATTTTCGAATTGTCGCTTCGTACAGCGCTCAGCCCATTCAAGCAACCGCAGCGTGTACAGCCTATGTGACCATTCAAAACATTGTGTACACGATAGAGTTTATTGTGCTTCCATCGTGCTCCCACGCCATTATCTTAGGGTGGGACTTTCTGTCGCGCCACAACGCCGTAATTGACTGTGCTCGAGCCGAAGTTGAATTCTCCTCCCTCGCGGACTTAGCCTCTGTCGACACGCAATCTTCCGCTAAGCTTGTCGTGAAGGAAGACACCCATATCGCCCCGTGCTCTTCGGCATTTGGACGAGTCTCGTGCAGTACCATATCCGACGGGACGGTGTTATTTGTGCCATTTAAAATCTTTGTTACCAAAAGAGCCCTTCCGTCAAATTTTGCTGCTCTTGATTTAGCCGCAGGGTTCGGCACGATGCCGATTTACAACCATCTTTCGTCACCGCTGTCACTGCTTCGTCGCGAGTGGCTTGGTCACGTCGAGGTGGTCGACTCTACACGAGTTGTCTCCGTCCCCGACGAGGTATCTTCTACAGCCGTATATGAACTGGGTGTCATCTCCGTGCCTGATCCAGCGTCCACGGATGTATTCAGCCCATTCGTCGCCGAAGATTTGACGCCTTCGCAGTGATCTCAGCTCCTTACCATGCTTCAGCACTTCCGCAATTCTTTTTTACATTGCCCAAACATGACTAGGCCGTGCATTAACAGTTGAACACCACATCGACACTGGCTCTCACTCACCGCTGCGGCACCGACCATATCGCGTGTCCTCTACAGACCGTCGGGTTATTGCAGACCATGTCGACGACATGCTCCCCCGAGGCGTCATCCGCCCTTCACAGAGCCCGTGGGCTTCTCCGGTGGTACTGGTCACAAAGAAAGACGGGTCCATCCACTTCTGTGTCGATTTTCAGAGATTGAACAAGATCACGCTGAAGGATGTCTATCCCCTGCCGCGCATTGACGATTCTATTGACTGTTTACAGGGTGCCGAATTCTTTTCCTCGTTAGATTTGCGGTCGGGCTACTGGCAGGTGTCAATGGCCGAGGCCGATCGCCCCAACACTGCTTTTAGATGTGAAGCATCTTATGGCGAAGCTTAATCCGGTGGTTGTGGTGTGCGGCGTGACCACCCTTACTGCGCATGCGCAAACCCTTTGAAAAAAAAAATAAAAATAAGAAACCTCCTCTCTCCATATCTCTCCTCTAGGCATTCCTCCCCGCGGCAACCACACCCTCACTGCTCATGCGCCTCCCCTGCTCTCTCCCCTGCTACGCTCCCCCCTCTCTCCTCTAGGCATCCCTGCCCGCGGCGTCCACACTCCCACTGCACATGCGCGTCCCACCTCTCTCTCCTCTCCTACGCTCCCCCTCTCTTCTCTAGGCATCTCTGCCCGCAGCGTCCACACTCCCACTGCGCATGCGCGCCCCCCCTCTCTCTCCTCTCCAACGCTCCCCCCTCTCGCCTCGCGACGCCGACACAGGCAGCGTCTGCTAGCGAGTTTCTTGGTTGAAAAAACCGACTGCTCGCGCTGCACAACCGTTCACTGGCCACCCCGTATATATGGTAATGGATCTTGACCTCCAAGGTGGGGCCGGTGGGAGGTTTCTCCTGTGCGTTGTTGAACAATAAAAATTCGCAGCGTGCGCTTTAACTAAAAGCGGACTGCGAGTCTCTGTGTCCAGTCGGAGTCTTCTGTATCTCATTGCACATTAGCAGCGATTGGCATGTTCCAGTAGGAAACACCGCTCCATCGCTGCGTGCTTTACGCATCCCCAGTTTTCTCTCCTGCGCAACGCTGCGATGAGCGCCAGCGTCAACGCTGCCGCCAGTGTAAGGGTTAGCGCCCGCTGCTTCACATCTACACATGGTTCCCTTTAGCGGAAGATGGTGTAATTTTTGTAACCCCAGATGGCTTGTATGAATTTACCGTCATGCCTTTCGGACTGTGCAACGCGCCTGCTACGTTGGAAAGAATGATGGACAACGTTCTGCGTGGCCTTAAATGGAAGATCTGCCTGTGTTATCTCGATGACATCGTGGTTTTTGCCCCCTGATTTCCCAACACACTTGCGCCGACTTTAGCACGTGCTTACTTGCTTGACTAACGCCGGTTTATAATTAAATCTCAAGAATTGTCGATTTGCTGTACGTCAGCTCACGATTCTAGGACACGTTGTGTCCAAGGACGGCATACTTCCGGATCCTGACAAACTACGTGCCGTTACTGAGTTTCTTAAGCCCACTACCATCAAAGAACTTCGCAGTTTCATTGGCCTATGTTCATACTTCCGGCGATTCGTTCGAAAGTTTGCGAAGATTATATCACCTCTCACGCAACTCCTTGGTGGCACTCAAGACATTTCATCGTGGTCCCCAGCTTGCGACGAGGCTTTCACCACGTTGTGACGTCTTCTAACGACGCCCCCCATTCTTCCCCATTTTGACTCTCAAGCTCCCACTGAGGTCGATACCGACGCAAGCGGTGTAGGCCTGGGTGCTGTGCTCGCACAGCGTCAACCTCACCACACAGAATACGTCGTGGCATACGTGAGTCGCACCCTCACAAAGGCCGAGAACAACTAGAGCGTTACAGAGAAGGAGTGTTTGGCCATTGTGTGGGAGGTTGGCAAGTTTCGCCCATATTTACATGGCCGTTCTTTTGACGTCGTCACCGACCACCATGCACTGTGTTGGCTTTCGACGTTGAAAGACCCATCTGGCCGTCTTGCTCGCTGGGCCGTGAAGATCCAAGAGTACGACATACGCGTGGTTTATCGTTCAGGGCGGAAACATTCTGACGCTGACGCGTTTTCTCGCTCACCTCTCCCAGAAAGCCGCTGATGACTCTGCGTGTGAGCTCACGTTGTCCTCTCTTGAGTTCGACAATATGGCTGCGGAACAACGCAATGACCCCTGGACAGCATCTCTCCTCGACCTTCTCTCGGATACCTCCTAAAGTCCCACCATCGCGAACGCTCCGGCGCCAAGTTACGCATTTTGCGATTCGTGACCAGCTGCTCTATCGTCGCAACTATGCTCCAGAGGGGCGCACATGGTTGCTTGTCGTCCCGCGAGCCTTGAGGTCACAGATCTTCTCCTCTTTTCATACTAACCCACAGTGTGGCCACGCAGGAGTCTTCAAGACGTATGAAAGACTTCGACACCGATACTACTGGCGTGGCATGTATACCTTTGTTCGCAACTTCGTCCGCTCTTGCCGTGAATGCCAGCGCCGCAAGTCTCCCCCGCACATCTTAGCTGGGGGAACTACAACCATTACCATGCCCGTCCCGACCCTTCCATCGTGTTGGTATCGATCTTTATGGGCCACTTCCCATGACTCCTGCCGGAAACCGGTGGATAACAGTGGCAATAGACCGCTTAACACGCTACGCCGAGACTGCTGCTCTCCAGACTGCTACAGCACAAGAGGTCGCCACCTTCATACTGCACCGTTTTGTGCTGCGTCACGGAGGTCCTCAAGAATTGCTCAGTGACCGAGGCCGCGCCTTATTATCAGAGGTCATCGAAAAATTGCTTGCTGAATGCACTATTCTTCATGGCACATGCACCGCTTACCATCCGCAGACCAATGGCACTACAGAGCGATTTAATCGAACTCTTGGTGACATGCTCGCTATGTATGTCACACCTGATCACTCTAATTGGGGCCAAGTTCTTTCGTTCATAACCTACGCCTATAATACCACGACGCAAGCAACAACTGTTTTTTTTTCCCGACCAGAACCGCCAAAAACGACCAGAACCGCCAAAAAGCAATGCACGATGCCCACAACTCGACTCCTGCTTTTCAACCGGGTACCCTCGTCTGGCTGCCAGTCCCGCATCGCACACCAGGCCTCTCATCCAAACTTCTTCCGAAGTACGATGGGCCTTACCGCGTTCTCGAACAGACTTACCCGGTCAACTACCTCATTGAGCCTCTCACGCCACCTTCTGATATGCGACGTCGTAACCGCGAGGTCGTCCACGTTCAAAGGCTCAAGCCGTATTACGGTTCCACAGTCCCTGCAGACGACTATGTCGCCAGGATGGCTCCTTCTTCTCCGGGGGCCAATTGTAATGAAGAGGAAGTACATCGGCGCACGGACAGCAGCATCGAGTGTGCAGCACTGGCTCGAGCCAGCGGACTGTGCTCGGAAGTGTGCGTGATCAGCCAGCAGCTCTAGTGCAACAAATCATTTATATATATATATATATATATGAGAAAATAATGATCTGCATTCACGTATTCAAAAAAGCCAATGTCTGTATAGGGGATGTTATTTGTGGTACTTACGTCTAATGTAAATGTGAACTACGTGAAAGTGGGCGAAAAGAGAACTTGGCGCTGGCGGGGTCTGAACCTGCGACCTTCGAATAATGCGTCCGATGCTCTACAAACTGAGCTACGCTAGTGGTCATCCTCTCGTCCACATTATGGTGTATATATATATGCATTTAAGACACAGGAGTGGTAGTCAGCACCGGTAGTAGCCATCATGGCGAGTGTGGAGCACTATTTTTCTACCTTCGGACGTCATGAAGCATGTGATATCTTTGCGAACTGGCAGCTGAGAAATGATCCATCTAATTTATTTATTTATTTATATAAAAGAAATCTTACAGGCCCCTAGAGGCATTGCGTAATGGGGGTAATACAAGAAAATGTTTAAAACGTGTGAAGTGTACAAAATGAACATATATAAATACACAAGGAAATGACAACATAAAAAAATGTTTTGGGCGCGGCCAGCAATTTCAACGGCCCCCCGTTAGGGGTTCCTGTATGTAACTCTTGAGGGTCAATTAAAGTTCATTGTCTGTCTGTCTGCCACGTAAGCTGGAATGTAGTAAACGTTACATTATGCGGTATACAAGAAAGATAGGCAAGAAAAAATACACTTTGAATCACGACAACTCATTTACACAATAAAGCTTGCCGCATTAAACATACGAACAGTGTAATGACAGAAAGAACAGGACATAAGTTGGCTATTACGTAAAATTAACAAGAAAGACTTTAAAAAGAACGTTGGGGGGGGAAATTGCGCTACAGTTAACTTGGACTTAACAAAGCTAGAGGACGGACGAACCAAATGGACACGACAAGCGCAATCTTACTTTGCTGACATAAAAAGAAGAATGTAATAGTTTTGGTATGCAGCATTATTTTAACAAAGGGGTGTTTAGTAGATGCTTTAAATTTTCTTGCTTATTACGGAAGCAATGGTGTTAGGAAGGTCGTTCCAAAGATGAATGGCTCTTGGAAGAGCGGAATAGTTAAATGAATTAGTCTTCCCGTAAATGCGAATGAAATTAAACTGATTATATGAACGTTGGGACCTATATGGAGGAGTTTGAAGCTTCAAAAATGATGACGGTGCGTTATAGATGTATTTATGAAACAATAATAGGAGGGTGATATTCCGACGATCATGCAAAGGATGAAGTGATAAGTCAAGTTTAATTTACCTAATGCTTTTGTTATAATCATAAGAACGTGAAATGAACCGTGCAGCCCTATTTCGCACAGGTTCGAGTTTTTCGATTTCATATTTTTGATGGAGAGGCCAAATGGATGCTGCGTACTCAAGCTCAGGTGGTACAAATGTTAAGCAGAAGTAGCTTGATGTGGGCGAGTTGGTGTAACATACTGGAAGAAATAACGTTGCGCAAACAACACGAGGACGAGAAAGGAACACTTACAACAGACTGGCGCAATTGCGCCAGTCTATTGTAAGTGTTCCTTTCTCGTCATCGTGTTGTTTGCGCAACGTTATTTCTTCCGGTACAAATGTTAGATAAGCGGTTTACGAATGTCGTTAGTAGAATGATGCAACTTGCGACGTATGTACACCAATGATCTGGAAGCATTGTCGCAAATGTATTCGATACGAATTGACCACGAAAGAGTAGAAGTCAGATAAACACCAAGATATTTATATTGTGTGTCATGCAAGATATTCGTGTTATTTATATGGTACTGAAAGGTAGATGTAGTAATCGTGCGGCTAAAACTAATGATTTTACATTTAGGAACGTTAAGCTTCATTAGCCAAGTTTTACACCAAATAGAAACAAGTTGAAGATATTTCTGGAGAACATGGTGATCGTTGTTAGTCTTAATAGGGCGATAGAGAATGCAGTCATCTGCGAAAATGCGCACATGTGAGGAAATATTACTCGTAAATTGTTTATGTAAATGAGAAATAGTAACGGCCCAAAAGCGCTTCCCTGTGGTTCACCTGAGGTAACGTAAGTAAGAGGAGATGAATGATTATTAACTACTGTGAATTGTTGACGATTGCACAAAAAAAATTTGAATCCATGTTAGTGTGAGGGAGTTCAGTTGGAGAACTGATAATTTCAGAATTAAGCGGCGACGTGAAACGAGATCGAACGCTTTTGAAAAATCGAGGAAAGCACAATCATTTTGTAGATTTTCGCCCATGTTAGCACGTACATCGGTTTACAATTCGAATAATTGCGTCTCGCATGAGAAATTCATTCTAAATCCGTGTTGCTTAGTGAAGAAAAATTTGTTACTTTCCAGGTGGCCGTAGACATTGGATGCAATTATATGGTCTAGCATTTTGCAGCAGATAGATGTCAATGATATTGGACGGTAATTTGCCGTTGAGTATTTGTTACCTGACCTTAATATGGGTATAACCTTAGCTATGTCCCAGTCTAAGGGTAGCATGGCTGTATCTAATGATTGTATGAAGATGTGTGTCAGGGTTTGACTGGAGACTAGACCGTGTTGTTGAGGATTTTCGAAGTTATGTCGTCTACGCCACTGGGCTGCCGAGCAGAGTCCGCAGGTTAGATTCCCATTCCGACCTCGGTAATTTTAATTTCTTATTTTTTTTATTTCGCGCCAATGTGGTAACGGACACCCGGGGTAGCAGCGGTGGCGGACAACTACGGCGCCATACTCCACCCTTGTTATCTCAGAAGAGCTTTCGCTGTGAAACAGAAGGTGCCACAGGAGAAACGCGGCGCCGCGAAGCGGATTTAGAGCCGGCGCCAGGGACGCGGCGAATGTTCATCATAAATATTGTTCCTCGCTTAAATGATGAAAACATCTGGATTAAACTTTTACAAAAGAATCTTCATTGCCTAACCTTCCCAATGTCTGGAACCATGCATATTTACTGGTGTCGTAATCATCAAGCAGCATCTGCCTGACGACGACTAAGTTTACAGATTTTCTTGCCTGTGTCTCTCCCCTTTCAGAATCACACGTCAGCGGCATTCATAATTCTGTGACATGTTTACTCGCCCCTCTCCAGCTATGTGATGTAATGTTCTATGTATTGTATTTGTAATAAAAAATGCCAATTGGGGCAGAACTGACATTTTGTGCCAACGCAAGAAATATTTTCAGACACTCTAGCTGACGGGAATGGGAGCAATTAAAAAAACGCCATTTCTTTTCTAGAACAAGGTGAGATTCAATACCCACCATGTAGTGTTGTTAATTTGAAGGATCGTTTATGTAACCTGTCTTCCACCGACCTCGACAGCATTCGAATCGCTCTTAAAAAGGGACAACATATTTCTCGAAAAATTAAGCAGCAGTAGAAACAGTGCGCTAAAAAGATTGTAAGAAATAATTTAGAATAGGATCTGTGAGAATCGAGCTCAATGTCTGGGATGTTCGGCATGGAATCGTCAAGCGCTATTTTTAAGCTACGCGAGCATATCATCCACACTGACGTCATCAGCTACCTTGAACATCATACCATTATTTTTAAGCACTAGCAAGGTCTTGGCAAAGGCTACGCATACGACACTCGACTTGCGGGATGTATTAATAACATACACACAAGTAGGCACTGCATTTCAAGTTGGTGGGATAGTTTTAGACTTTTAAAGCACTCCATCGTGCCCCTCACAGTAGGTTGTTGCTTGAAAATTCCCATATTGGCATTTACTCTGATATAATAGCATAGATAACCGATTGTCTCTCATGTAGGAATCAATTAACATCCGTTAACAACTCTCACTCGTAATACGTATTGTTAAATTTTGAGTGATATAAAGTGGCGTACTTAGGTCAATGCTTTCTATAATGTATATCAATGAGTTACCCGGTTTCGTTTCGCGAAAAGCCCTAGTGCCTGCACATTATTGTGTGCTTAATCGATGTATAACATGTAGCACTGATAACCAGTTTCTTCTGACTGAACTCCGTAGAGCTTGCCACACTTTAGTGCGAGCGGCCCCGACCATTGTGCGGCGCCACTAGCAATTTCTCATGTATATATGTTCGTGCTCCGCAAGTGAGGTGGCTGTCTGTTTCGTAAAAGAGAAATGTCTCCGTGTCAGTCCGTCTTTGTTTACCCCTGCTCTTGCAGCACAATCCATGCGAAATGTTGTCAGATGTGATCGGGTAACAACACCAATCGTAAGCTTCGTCACCACTGGAATGCGCCACGATGTTCCTCAGGGAGAGCGCGCGGCCTGAAGTGGCTGGCGCCCACTTGCAGCCACGAACACCGTTCAACTTCACAAACACGAAAATTTCGCCGACGTGGTTAAGCAGCTACGAGAACTAGTTTCAGGACGGACAAAAGCTTCCGAAGACGTGCAGGTACGCTCGCTGCTTCACTAAATGGGCCCGTAGGCCACCAACTCATCGATACGTTCTGACTCGATGGCCTGCCCGTCACGTCATGGTTGCCGCCCGTCTCACCGACCACATCGTGCGCCCGGCAAAAGATATTTACGAGTCATCCGGTTTTCGTAGAAGTGTTCAGTTGCCCTACCAAAGTGACTAGATGTACTGTGCTGAACTATCCAGTATGGTAGGGCATCACAGTATGAGATAATGCTAATGAAAGATGAAATAAAGAAGAAAAATGAAGGATAAAGAAAGGTTACGAAAGCCTCAATCTGCGTTGGCGAGGTCGCGGAACTTGCTTGCCTGCTCAGTTGTTTACACAGATTTCACAGGCGTGGAACTGGCTTCAACTTTTATGGAACAGTATCTCGCAGTGACCCACTAAGACCACTGAAATTATCCCCATTGATATGCACCTCCATATTTTCAACAAAAATAAATAACAACGGAGTACTTGTATTCAACAACTGGTCGAAACATATGTTATTGAGCGCCTATCAGGTACTTATAATAGTTTAGCTAAATCTGAATAAACTGAGTTCATTCTTAATGTTACCACATAGGATAGTCTAGCATAGAGCACGCATGAATATAAAAATATAAACTGAGTTCATTCTTAATGTTACCACATAAGATAGTCTAGCATAGAGCACGCATGAATATAAAAATCAAATTCACGCATACGCAAGAAAAATGAACTTGTGGCAATAGGAAACACATACCTGTTCCGTTATTTACACTCATCACGTCGCACGACTTTGGATCGCTGAATACAAGGATGGAGTCAGCTTTTTTCTTGTTTGCCTGAAAATGAGAAAAACTGTGATGTTAACCAACAATAATACATAAGCAAGAAAAAAGAAATGCGGCGTATAGGGCCACAGTAAGTCAAGGGCTACGAAGGTGTCTAGCGCCTTCATATCAAGTCGCCCTACAGTCACCGGTGTCACAAAATACTAGCTCGCCTTACCTTCAGCATTGAGGGCGGAGATGTGACCTATGTCTCCAGAATAGAAGTTGAAGAAAACCAATGCCGCTTAAATACTGACAGTTTCTCAAGAAAACAATGGTGTGGTACGATTTCGAAAAATTATAGATGAAGCGTGATGTGGCGTTTCAAACCCCAATTTTTTAAAGATCCTCGCGACATGATCCGTCCTTCATAACTGACTAAGGCCAATGAGACTAGGGCCAAGTGGCATTTCCGCTCCATCTCCGTTTTTGTGCAATCTACAAGAGCACGTAAAACAGACCGGACCCCCCTCCACGTCTATCACTTGTAGGTGCACTTGGGGTGGTTCAGAGATGAGAATGAGTGCCGCAGGTGTGTCCTATTGCAAGTTAACATGAAACGACTTCTCTATATATATCATGACAAGGGAACATGGGAATAAACATTTATTGGGCACCATATGCATGGAACTGATAATCAGAGTCCACTGTTGGTAAGGCGGCCAGGAGACCTTGGGCCCTGGCGGCTGCCTCTGCCTGCTCCATGACCCTCACTTGGGTTTCCGGATCGGAGCTGCGGAGCGTGACCTCACAGATGAAGCGTAGTGTTATGCGCTACCTGGGGATGAGTAACTTTCTACAATTTCGAGCAGCCCCAGAGGATATAGAAGAGATTTGCGTTCTCTCCTTGGCAGAGCTTACAACAGCTGCATTAAACTTAGGAGTTAATACGCGGTAGAATAAAGGGGTATTGGGAACTATTCGTTGGCAGTTGCATCCAAATTATTTCCCGTCTCTTCTTTAAAGTTTTCCGCGTTCTGGGATATAGTAGTAATCTGGCTAGACGCCCACGTTGCGTGATGGCCAGGAATGCTAGCACGCGGTCGCACGCCGACGGCCCTGTGTCCTCGGCTCTGGTACCCTCATTCCTAGCTGGTGAATGACCTTCGGCTCGGAGAGCTTGGTTGTGGGCAGCTTCGTTACTGGAAAGCGACGCATGGTCTGGGGCCCAGATGATTTCCACGGTGCGGTGGTTACCATTGCGATTTAGGGTGGAATTAGCCGTATTAGATATCGACCCCGGACGACATTTTGGACGCTTTATTCGGAGTCATTTATAATTATGGAACTCGTGGCAGATGAGGCGGCGTCGCCACGGCCACGGCTGCCTCTTCCGCCACATCTGAAAGAGCGTTTTTTAAAGATCCTCGCGACATGATCCGTCCTTCATAACTGACTAAGGCCAATGAGAACGCTGCTAGATTTTGTATTTCCCCCGCGTCCGTGTACGCTACGGCCTAATTTGATTGGTACTGCGTGTGGAGGCTTTTGGCCATTTGTGCTCTTCTGTCTCCATGGTGGAAAATATGCATTTAACGAAGTATGGGCATGATCATAAGGCATTGCTGCTATTCCAAAGCATTGTCTACATTGGGACTCATTGTTGGTGTGTACCTGGTCACTCTTTCTGCTAAAACAAAATGTCCCGCTGGCGTCAGTGACAGGTTGTCGTATTGAGCCGTAATGTGTGCTTCTGTCATCTCGTCAAGAGTATCGTGTAAACCTAGGGCGAATAGTTCGGCCGTTGGTGTGCGCATCGGGAGTCCTATGGTCACATGGTTTATCTTCCAGAGTAAAGTTACAACCACCAAAAGAGACAGCTCTAACGAGATTAGTGTGTCATGCCAAGATCTGAAATATTCTCCGCCAGAGGTCGTAGAGATAATCGGATTTCGAAATGAACTGCAAATGCAGTCCTACCTTGAAAGTTCTTGTTTTTCATGCTAACTCGTGTATTCGGGAGTGCACATCCGCCGGAGGTGCGTAAGGCCCAGGAGAATTTGGGCTGCTTAGGCAGTTGACGTCGAACCAGCGAAAAGTGCTGTCATCGGTGCCGCCAGTCTCACGTAGGCACCGAGCAAAGAGTGTCCCGCGCAGCCAATAGAGTCCGCTCGAGCATGGGGCATACTTGTCTACTAGGAGGCGAGACCCTCAACGGCACCACGTCTACTCCCATTCGAATATTACTGCCCATATGGAACATTTTATTGTATTTTTTATTGCTTCGTTTATTTTAACCACACTTACAATTCTATGCTCGCCGCGTGGCACAGAAGCTCCGTATTTTAAATTTTTGCTCATTGATTTAGGGTCGATTATGTTGGGTGATTTTACTAACTGATCGCGTTGTTTGCACTATTTTTATTGCATAGTTTCTTTTCATTATTCGTCGTTGTATCCCACATATTTTTGTGCTTGCTATTATTTATTTCATATCTTTTGCGAATGCCGGTTTCCGAGCAACAGGTTTATTTTTTTTTCTTTTCGAAAGGTGCATTGCTAGCCATCTAAAATACAATAAACGAACATAAGCGCCGTTTTCCTTCTTTCTGCCAGCATAAATTCTCAACTTATTGATCGAGTGTAATAATATCGCTGAAGAGTATGAACTGCTGTGGTATTTCCCGCAGCCTTCATGAGTGGCATCGCTGAGAGCAGCAAGCAAAGACGAGGAGTGCGTGTATCAAACATGCCACGTTGGGTAGCCTCGCCGAAGCTAAAAACTGTCGAACGCTACCCTGCGCGGCCGGCTGAGACTCGTGTGCGGGCAATGAAAGGAGAAGACGTCTTCTTCCTTAATTAATGATCTGAGCGGTATGGCCTCTGTTACAAGAAAATTGTGAATATTTCAAGCCGACGATTTCTATTCTAGTGCACTCCTTCAACGAGGGATAATAACTTTAATATAACTTCTCTAGGACGTGAAGCGTGCTCTCAATTTTCTGATTTTCTGATTTTAAATCATTCTAATCCTAAACGCATTTATGAGTGGCTTTAAATTTGTTGACATGGTGGCAAGATAATCGACAACTTTTAATTGCTAGGTAAACATTTATATTAGCTAGAGATCAAGTGCAAAAAATTAAGCAATGAAGAAATCGATATTTTATAAAAACACTTACCTTTCTCGTTAAATTCTATAGCATTCTTGCCCTTGTAGTTATATTTGCTAACTGCCTTTGCCTCTACATTTACAGATAATCTGAAAATAATAAAATGGTTATTTCAATCATATTGTACATGTGATCAGTATTTTGTTAAAGTATGGCCACTGCACCAACACAACATTTGCTGCAGTGGCCAGTGTTCCCTCGTGCCTCTCTCTCAGCAAACGGGTAACTTTTAATTGCGTAAAACGACAGCACCTGCCCAGTGCAGTCTTGAAAATCATCGAATAAAAGTATTTTTGTGTGTGTACGCTTTCCTGTACCTTATATAGACTATTTTACGGAGGGGCTTGAGTGCCGCCATGTTGGGCTGTTAACCTTTGTGTTTTGTATCTTTAACAACTGAACGAACAGTGTTCCGGTAGACACATACGCATGAAAACGGTTGGGTTGGTGTCTACGATGTTTCATGGCCTTATTAATTCACGTCGCGATATACAAAAACAAGAAAACATTGGCTTAACAGCCCAAGATGGCGGCGCCCAGATGCCTTACGGAAAATGGTCTATATATATTCCATCTTCGGGAGGGAAAGGGATCTTGAGCAACTGCTATACCTATAAACAATCATCGTCAGGCGCGAGTTGCCTTGTGTACGGTGATGCAACGCACGCTAATAATAATAAAATGTCGGCTATTACGTGCCAAATACACGATATGAGCAAAGGGACGCTGTAGGGGGAGGGTTCCGTCAGTTTCGACCATACTATGTTCTATAACGTGCATTGACATCGCACAGTGCTCGGGCCAGCAGTATTGCGATCGAAATGCGAACACAGAGGCCGGGATCGAACCCGCGCACTTCGGGTCATTAGCCGAGCATCGAAAACACTAAACCAACATAGAGGATCGCCGCACGCCTATACTACGGCAGTAACGTCATGTATTCGCGTGAATAACATGCCAAAACTTTGATGTATTGATGCCATATGACTAGGGATGAAAAAAAATTGAATTCGAATTAGGTTGAATGTGAATCAACGAACCTTATACTAAGCGACTGACTCAAGAGCCAGTCCAGTGAGCTGAGTGTGAATAATTAGAGATTCTAATCAGGTGATTCGGAATGAAGAATAAAATAGGCGGGTAAACTGTGAAATGACATAAACCAATGTGAATATATATATTTCATCTAATATTCATATGAATGAGTATAAGCAAGGGTACGTTAAATGAATTGATTCAGGATACCTAAATGACCACTAAAGTGAAAATATGGATACGTTTAGATTGATGATGAACGCTCCGAAATCTGATATCGCTATATTTTTTAAAGTACATTTAATAAGAACGAGAAAATAAATGTCAACCTTTAATTTTTAAATTTTGCACCGTAATCTTTTGGCCATGCGTTACAAACTTAAAAATGTATTTCTCGTATTTTGGTGACGTTCGTTCAACGAAATTTCCTCAAATTTGCTACATTACTTCTCTGGCCGCTTCAGAAGACAGTGAACTTCATTTTTACTGATGAGGAACAACGCAGGTCCCATAAGATGCCGTAAAATGTACGACGTCGTGGCGCTTGGTGCAGGAACATAAAGGGGATATCGCCACCCTTATTTTATTTTTTAGCATCTTGTCGCAGTACGCGTGGTGATTTTGGTATTGTGAAAGAGTAATTCACTAATACGAGAAAAAGACAAAAGTATTTTTTCTGTCCCTTAAAGTATAAATAAACACATTATGTCTGTTCAAGCTTGAATCATCAGGCGCTAAAATACTTCAGGGCTAATTCAATGCGTTTGGAAGTCAAGTAAGCGAATAAAAAAAGAACCAAGCGAAATAAATTTCAATAAAAAATAAATCAAGTGACTAAGTGATAAGTGCGAACGATGAATGAATCAAGCCGCTTAAGTGTGGATCAACGTGCAATAAACTGGATCGAGGGAATCAACCTGAAATTAACTAAATCCACGGTTAATTAAATTGAAGTAAAAGGAATCAAGTGAATCAAAAGTCATCCAAGTGAATTAAGAATGCGTCTGAGATCATAGGTTTTTTAACGCGACAGCGTTAAATAGCTCGTTTCGCAGAAATTCCGGCGTCGGCGTCGGCACTGTTGGCTGTGAGCGAAAAATCATCATCTTGTCCGTGACCGAAAAATCAAGAAAGATGCAAATCAAATAAATAATAAAATTTTGCGGGTCCGAGTAAAGATCGAACCCTGGCCGCCTGCGTGGCAAGCAGGTGTTCTACCACACAACCACACCTCTGCTTGGAAATACAGTGAAATTAACTTCCTCTGCTTGAAAATGCAGTAAAAATCACTTTCATACTTCGCAAACGCAAGCGTCCTTTATATAGGCGTCGCATTATAACATGTAGTATCCCCGTAATATTACCTGGTAAAAGCGCACATTGCCATCGGGCGTCAGAACATGTGACTATCATAAAGACTTCGCAGTTTAAAGCCGGCCATCCATTACAAAAGACACACACCTTACCGCGCGTATTCCCTTAACACCACGTAGTGGGTGCATAGCAAGTATGCACTAAGTGGTTGAAGTGCGCACTCGGGACAGGATATCGCTCTTGCGTTCAACTCTTAAAGGCGAAGCTTAACGTTCCCCCCAATTTTTTCCAAAGATCTTCCTACCACAAGGTAAAGCCACCCAGTTGGTATGAAATGAGTGCTTCACGTGACATTGCACATTGGAGAACTTTTTGTTGGGCAAGTTGGTACACGTTCATAATAGAAATTTAAGGCGCAAATGAGGACATACACAACATAGAACACAGGACAGAGCGCCTCTGTCCTGTGTTCTATCTGGTGTATGTCCTCTTTTGCGCCTTAAATTTCTATTATGAAATTGCACATTGCGCCTCTGTCCTGTGTTCTATCTGGTGTATGTCCTCTTTTGCGCCTTAAATTTCTATTATGAAATTGCACATTGGTTGTAATGAAAGTACTTATGCTGCGCGTGCTGCATTACTGTGCCATTCCTTTGAGCACTGACGAACATGCACCAAATCAGCGGATGTGTCATTACACCTTACGCCCTTACACCCTTACGAAAGGTGTAGTACAACCTTATACCTTTACGGAAGGGTTTATCGCACGCTGACGAGAATATTTCACATTAGAATCACTGAAAACAAGCGTTTGACAGAATGCAGGAAAGTTTCATCCGGCTTTAAATGCTACCAGGTGTGTATTTAGTTAAGAACAGTCTATGTCTGGATAGTCTTTGTTTTACTCGCCGGCCTTGTTCTGCGTTGAAGCGTGTCGCAGAGTAATTTGCAGCAGAGCTTCATTTGTGCTCCGTCGGTGTACCATATGTCGTTTCTTCGAAACGAGTTATTCACCCGGGCCTGGCTAAAACTCTTTCTACGCATGTCGCTCTGGTGTAAATATAAGATGTTATCACCGCTCCACCTGTGCGCTCCAGTGTTCGAATAATTTTTCAGTCACACCGTTGTGACTCCACATATGCCGCCACGTTGTCCGGGCTCTAACAGACGTCGTGCCACGGAACCTTTGGGGACTAAACGTGCACTTTATCGTGTTAACGGGTGGAAGAAAATGGTGCTATCAAAATTTTCAAGTCTGCTCGTTTGTAATGAAAATCGGAAAGCGCAACACTCAGAACAACGCCGACAGCGTCACAATCAGTGTGCCGATAGTAGATTTTGTATGGTAAAGTGATTGTACTTTTCATCTGCAGGAGCCATTTTCAAGTTCTACTTGGCCCCTAAACTAGACGCAAACAACAATCGCTGTTATTTAGCCACATACTCGTGCAATACTTTCAACACAGGTGAGAGGGGCCTCCGCGATAAGATAGGAAATATCGATGCCAAAACAAATGGCATTACAAGTGCCCATTGCCTTCGACCATCTGGATGAAAAACATGACCATATATTCAGCGACTCCAGGGCAGCCATCCGCGCCTTCAGCGTTGGTGCCGTGTGTAAGGAAGCCTGTCGAATACTGGACGACAAAAGCATCACCACCCACACTCTCACATGGTTTCCCGCACACGTGTGATCCATCAGGGGAGGCCCCACAAAGCTGAACTAGCTGGCCCGCTCCAAGGCGTGAGGTCTCGCTTTCCGCGATCATGGAGAACTCCTGCGCCGGTCCACAGTTGTGGAGAAGAGAGATCATCCGACCACATATAACGAAATTACGCAGCATTTTTATCTCGGCAGAAGATACTTTCCCCTTCCTCACAAGAAGTTAACTAGAGAACAGGCATTGACTATTATTATTGCAGACTGGTTCGTATCTCAACCCGGCTTTATTACAAATTTTATCCCGACAATTATCCGAATAGCTTCTGCAGCCACTGAGAATCAGAATCAGAAATGGTTTCATTTAGTCACGGAATCAATTACAAAATTTTTGTATACAGAAGGAGGTCCCATAGTCAGAGACTGAATCGGGACCTCCTAGAGTAGTGAACATAGAAAAAATAAATTTTTGCAGCAAACAGTGGTATACAAAACAAGCAATTAAATTCATCGCAGGCAAGAAAAGACTTCTACTTAAGACACACAGTAGCAGAAAGCACCAACAAAAACCGAAATTAGACAGCATAAAAAATAAAGGTAATGGAAATCTCCTATACAGTATTCAGATAAACACATTGTGAAAGATAGTAATACAGTGAGATCTAATTTCAGCAATGTAGGATGATGATACTATGCTTCGTCAACAGTAGGTTGTGAGAAGGCATGAAAGGGACCGGGAGTAATAGAGGTGACCAAAACTATCCAGATTATGGAATGGAGGCGAGGAAAGTCGATAAATCTTTTTTGAACATGCCGATTGATTGCGAGGTTTTGATTCTTGTAGGTATGGTATTCCAGAGACGGAATCGAATGCAACGAATTCGCCAGCTTTGACGATACGCTCTGGTGTTGCCCCTCCTTACGGGGCACAGAGCAAACCAATGAAGCCAAGTGGCTATCGCTATCAAGAGCCCCGATGTCGCGGCTCAACTGTGAGCTGTCCAGAGGGCCCACGACGCGACTGTCGGGCTTGGCCTTATTGTCCCCCAGTGGGAACGGCCCGCTGCGCGTTGAGTCGTGCAACTGGGGACTAAGAATAATGTTTCGCATCCATCCATTACTTTTGGATATCGCCAAATCGGATAAAGATTATCGCCACAAAAATCACAGATGTTAGACTGCGACACGTGGATCATACATGTGACGAAGCACGTTTTACTCGCGCGTCTACATCCTCATATTGGGAGCTCAGTTTTGCAGAGTTAGAAAGCACACATGTTAATAGTTCACGAATCGAGAGTAGACCTTCTACCTAACGACAACTTTCTGTGGCAGCACAGGCAAAGCTACGTGGGCGAAGCTTCTGCAGATGTGTGACTACGCCATGTAGACTGTCCGCGGGCGATTTCGGTTTTGGTGTTGCAAGCGGTTCCAACATGTGCGTTTCTGTATGAAAATGTTAGGCTTTTGATATTCTATGTGAAAGTTTCTTGGACGGATATTATATATAGCTTAAATAGGAAGCTACGACAAGCTTTGACATACTTATGGATGCAGGTGTGAAGGAAAAAAAATGCCTGAAATCATTGCTGGACTCTTCTGCAAATAGCATTATACAACATTACTCTTCGAGTTGTTCAATCCGTGGACAAAGCGAACACCACATAGTAACGCTTAATTTTTTTCAGAAACGTATATAATATTTTGTATTGCGAAGGAACGCAGGGATCAGTTTTGTAGAATATGTCAGTTTCATTTTTGGAAGAAACAAGGGCATGGCCAAGCAGGAACTGCACAGTTGGAGATCTTACGCAAAGAGAACGAACCATTTCCTAAATATCGGTGTATACACGGTCGGCATCATTGTTTTCCTACTTTCGGAGGCGCAATAACTTTGTGAAAACACACTTACTTTTTCAGTCAGGGGACGCTAAGGCACTGATTGGCAGCATGAATGATAGCCAAACCGGTCGTGATCGACCATCTAACGTATATATTTGCAAGCGGGCGAAACGTGGTTCTCTCCCACAGTGGACGAGAATGCCGTTTTCGCTCAAAGAAAACACTCTGTCAACTCCAATAGACATGCATGCGTCTGTTGCCTAGACGAAGATTTACGCTGCTAATATTATTATCATAAATCTATCTCATCGCAAAGCACTAAGAGCAGCTCCCGCCGTAGACGCCGACGGACACGATGTCACAGTAGGCCATCTTCAGGGTGACTGTATCAGCAATTGTAGGCAACCAAAATACCGACCATGTATGCAATGCAATTTGTGAAATGGGTAATTTTTTACGTACAGTTTGCAATGGCAGTTTTGCTTTGAAGTAGCTGATCTACCTAAAGATGGCAGGTCACCGGTGTCGCCTTAAAGGTGGCTACCGCGATGAACGATCCACTTGCGAAGATGGTATCACTTGCAGACAACTTCTTTCCTGGTGATTTTTTCGGGCCGCAACACATTTCACAGTACACCACTGTCTTCCTTTTTCTCTCAGAGATGACCTCACGAACACGCGATCATATGCTCGCATACAAGCTTCGATGTGCAGCTGAATATACCGAACTACGCCATCGTTGTCTACAGGGGTAGGAAAAGGCGAAATCGACACCACAAAACCAGAAAAATAGAAAGGGCGAAAAAACGAATATCTCTCGCGGGATAAGCTTTCGTACTTAGAATGAAAATAACCTTCAACATAATTACTTTTTCTTTTCTCCTTATGTATTCTTTTAGGCTGTGTAGTCTACAAACGTTAGCGTTCGAGAGCTGCATGCAGAAGCGTACTAAAAATGCGTGTTTTGGTTCCGCAGCCTTGTCTGTGCTGAAACAGAAAGTTGTCGCCGGGTATATATTGAGAGGTCAGTTTTGCAGAGTTAACAAGCACAAATGTTAATTGCTCACCAACCGAGAGTAGCACTTCGTGAGGCGCTACCTTCAAATGAAGTATTTTAAGTGCGAAACACCTTAGGGGGCCGGGCTGTAGTATGCTGTCGTATGTTGTCGAGCGCCTTGATGATGATATCAAGCTCGGGCGTTATACTATGACTACGGAAACACGACAACACAAACCACGCATGAAAATGCAAAGAGGAAGCAAGCGAGATATAAAAAGACAGAAAAAAAACGTGATTTATGACTCCTTCATAGGAATCGGTATAACACGAAAGTTAAGCGTGTCCTTAAAGAAATAGTTGAATGTTTTCTGGTGTTTTAACGTAGATGTAACCACGCTGACGCTTGATGGTACATCTCCGTCCCGACGACTAACGTCCATGATCAATGATTAAACAAACCCTTGTGGTAGCTGTAGTAATAAACAGTGAGAGCGTGATCCGAGAGGGTGGTGTGACAGCCAGAAGAGCATCGCTGAGTGGACGCTGAACTTAGGCTAAGGTCAGCATCCCCCGGCGTGTTAGAGAGTTGAGAACCACGGCAGGGAAACGCAAGGCGTGTTTTGCCTCCCCTGTTGCCCCGCCGCGATTACCTTCGGAGGAGGAGGAGGAGAGGGTGAGGAAAGGAAAAGGCGCAATTTCTGCAGCCCGAGTTGGGAGCACGGCTCAGCGCCTGTAGGGGAAGGGGGAGAGGGCATAAAGATGTGTAGAAGAGAGAAGAGAGAGAGAAGAAAAAAAATGCCCCCCACCTCCCCGAAGGGAATCGTGAGGAAATGCGAATGCATTTCGCGCGTGCTTCACTCCAATTATATATGGTGTTCACTAAGGTGGAGCGTTTGAAAAATATATATGGTGGTTGTGGTTCGAAGAAGGAAAAGGCGCCTAATTTCTGCAGCCCGGTCGGGAGCACTGCGCAGAGCCTTTTTTTTTTTCTTTTTCTTCTTTTTTTAATTTTTTTTATTTATTTTTTTTAATTTTTTTTCCTATATAGCTCCGCCGCAGTCCGCTTTTAGTTAACGCGCACGCTGCGAATTTTTATTGTTCAACAACGCACAGGAGAAACCTCCCACCGGCACCACCTTGGAGGTCAAGATTCATTGCCATATATACGGGGTGGCCAGTGAACGGTTGTGCAGCGCGAGCAGTCGGTTTTTTCAACCAAGAAACTCGCTAGTAGACGCTGCCTGTGTCGGCGTCGCGAGGCGAGAGAGGGAGAGGGGGGAGCGTAGGAGAGGAGAGAGAGAGGGGGGGGGCGCATGCGCAGTGGGAGTGTGAACGCTGCGGGCAGAGATGCCTAGAGAAGAGAGGGGGGAGCGTAGGAGAGGAGAAGAGAGGTGGGACGCGCATGCGCAGTGGGAGTGTGGACGGCGCGGGCAGGGATGCCTAGAGGAGAGAGGGGGGGGAGCGTAGCAGGGGAGAGAGGAGGGGAGGCGCATGCGCAGTGAGGGTGTGGTTGCCGTGGGGAGGGATGCCTAGAGGAGGGAGAGAGGAGGTTTTTTATTTCTATTTTTTTTTTGAAAGGGTTTGCGCATGCGCAGTAAGGGGTGGTCACGCCGCACACCACCACCACCGGATTAAGCTTCGCCATAAGATGCTTCACATCTAACACCTGCCGGCGCGCACACCTCCTCAACCTATCCTCCTGCTCCTCCTCCGCGGACAACGCCAACGCCAACGCCGGATGCCTGACATAGCCCGACTATGTAATGCATTCGCATTTAAAAAAGAGAAAATGGCGTCCATAACCGAGGACGCGGCGGGCGGCTATTATAGCCGGTTGTCCAGTCCAGTCTCCCCAAGGAAGCGAAGAACCGCCTTGAAGACCTGGGTGTGGTGCCGTGTAGGGAAGAGGAAGTCCCGCTGTGTAGCCGCGGGTATACCCTGGCTATGAAGTGTGGCGAGCAAGGTGGCTCGTTGTGCTTGAAGTGCTGGACATACGCACAGCAGGTGCGCAATAGTTTCGTCTGCCCCGCACGCAGTGCACGCAGGGGACGAGGCTCTGCCAAGCCGATGACTCCGGGCCGCAAGCCAGGAGCAGCCGATGCGTAAACGCAGTAGCAGGGATCTCTCCCTCCTGGTGAGATCCCGGTCAGGCAGCCGGGTCGCTGGTTCCATCCTGGCGACACGGTCGTCGGGGTGGCAGCGTAGTAGTAGCCGCCTCAATGTGATCAGCGTAAGCGTGGAACGCGTTGGCGCGTGTCGCAGATATATTTTTGGTATGGATGGATGCTATGAGAGAGGCCGACGCTTGAGCTAAGGTCGCCACCTCGCGGTGTGTTATGGCGCTGACAAAACTGCACTTTCCGTTTGGAAACGTGCCGAATTGGACGAATGCGTAGCGACGACTCGTTGCAGGAGCTAATCGCGGTGGCCATGGTCATGATTCATTACTTCGCCGCTGACCAAGAGCACTGTGAGAGGAAAGTGTTTGATATAAAAGGCACGTTTGTACAGCCTCCAGAATGGCGCAGTGGATAGCGTACCCGGCTACTGCTGTCGCGAACCGAGATGTCATGTTTTCGACTCTTGGTGACGCAACTTTTTTTTTCTTTGCCATATGATCCTCTGTATGCTTTCGGGTTCATTTCCGTGACACGGAAATGCGTCACAGAAGTTTTAGTGGACCACTGCATAAAACACGTTCATGTTAAAAAATAGGATGAAAAATCATAATACATGAAAATGAAGAGAAGAGAATGTAGAAGAAGCGTGAGAGGAGGAAAAAGTACTAAACCGAAGAGAAACAAAGAAGACTGCCCAGCCCCGCTCTTCCTTCATGCTTGGCACCACTGAGGAGAGCCTTGCTTAATTTTTAAATGCGAAGCATTTCTTAGCGAAGTTCGGCGACTTTGAGCGTATCTATCTATCTATCTATCTATCTAGCCGCCTACGACTTTGTGCTCTCCTGGCCGTATCGTTAATGGGATTTATACCAAATTTGGTATGGCATAACATGACTGTATGACGAACAAATATGGCTGGTCATATCATGAAAATCATGAATAACTTGTCATGAAAAGTATGATTTACATGTTACTCTCATGGCGCGCTCGAGGCCGTTTCGTTAGCTTGATATACACCAAATTTGGGATTGAGCGACGTGACTGTATGAAGAACATAAATGACAGGTGGTAATATGCAAATAATGACGTGCATGTCATGTACAACATGATTTACATGCCACGCTCATGGCGCGCTGACGGCCGTTTCGCTAGCTTGATATACACCAAATTTGGTATTGCGTGACGTGACTGTATGACGAACATAAATGCCTAGTGGTAATATGAAAATCATGACATGTCATGTGCAACATGACTTGCATGCCACGCTCATGACACTCTCGTGGCCGTTTCGCTAGATTGATATACAACAAATTTCGTATTGAGGGACGTGGCTGTATGACGAAGATAAATGACAAGTCGTATTATGGAAACCATGACATGTCATGTGCAACATGACTTGCATGCCACACTTATGACACTCTCGTGGCCGTTTTGCCAGCTTGATATACACCAAGTTTGGTATTGAGGTACGTGACTGTATGACTAGCATAAATGACAGGTGGTAATATGAAAATCATGACCTGCATGTCATATACAACATGATTTACATGCCACGCTCATGGCGCGCTGACGGCCGTTTCGCTAGCTTGATATACACCAAATTTGGTATTGACTGACGTGACTGTATGACGAACATAATTGCCAAGTGGTAATACGGAAATCGTGACATGTCATGTGCAACATGACTTGCATGGCACGCTCATGACACTCCCGTGGCCGTTTCGCTAGCTTGATATGCAACAAACTTCGTATTTAGGGACGTGACTGTATGACGGGCATAAATGACGTTTTAATATGGAAACCATGACATGTCATGCGCAACATGACTTGCATGCCACACTCATGGTACTCCCGCGGCCGTTTCGCTAGCTTGATATACACCAAATATGGTATTAAGCGACGTGATTGTATGACAAGGATAAATGACAAGTGGTAATGTGCAAATCATGACATGTCATGTGCAACATGACTTGCATGCCACGCTCATGACACTCTTGTGGCCGTTTCGCCAGCTTGATATACACCAAATTTTAAGGTGAAAGCCTTTAATGTCTCATGCTCGCGTCCGCCCGTCCGTCCATCCGTCCCTCCAGCCGTGCCCTGGCACAGTGCCAGGTGGGCGCCGGGGCGCGCAAACGGACGCCGGTCGCGCTGGACTCTACAGCGCTCGCGCTTTGCTTGCGTAACGTCGCATTGCCCAGCGTCTCTAATCATGCAAGGAGGGAGACGCGCGCATCACGTTTCATTCTGACCGACCCCGTCTCAGTGGGCACAGGCGTTCGAGGAACACACTTTGGGATTGACAAATTGTCCGTCAATTTAAACGCTGGAACGCGGATGGCGTCTGCACGATGCGCAGAGCGCGAGAATACGAACGCATGCGAAATGGAGGCAGATTGGTCTCGCGTCTCGCTGTGATTTGAGGTAAAAAATTAAGCGAACATAAGTGGCAGGTGGTAACATGTAAAGCTTGGCATGCATGTCATCTACAATGTCATTTACATGCCACGCTCATGGTGCGCTTGCGTCCAGTTCGCTACATTGATATACACCAAAATTTGTATTTCGCGACATGACTGTTTGACGAACACAAATGACAGGTCCTATCATGTAAATAATGACCTGCATATTATGTACAGCATGATTTGCTCCTTGCTGGCTGCTTCGCATCACATCGATTCCCACGGTGCGTGGGATCTGCCGGTTTTTTTGTCTTAAACTCTTCAGGCGAATATTTTTCCTGGCTTAGGGAAATGTTTGGCACTATCTTCAAGAAAGTCTTCCGGCTGTCAGTCATTATTCTCATAATTTCCCACAAATTTGCCTATGACACATGCGAGTATGCTTTCAGCAGCGGTCTGCCCGTTTTGAAATGCGAAGGAATTTTCAAGAGCTTCCGCGACTTCAAGCGCGCCTATCTATCTGTCTACCTCTACGCCATCGCTGCATCGTTAAGGGCACCATAGTTGACATCAAAAAGAAATGATCATGGGTAGGGCACGTAGCGCGTAGGCAGGATAACCGCCGGTAGGATAACTGACTGGATTCCAAGAGAAGGCAAACGCGTGAGGAGGAGACAGAAAATTAGGTGGGCAGATGAGATTAAGAAGTTTGCAGGTATAACGTGGCAGCAGAAAGCACAAGACCGGGCTGATGCAGTGGGCGTAGTCAGGCTGATGATCATGATGATGATGGTGAGCTATCTATCTATCTATCTATCTATCTATCTATCTATCTATCTATCTATCTATCTATCTATCTATCTATCTATCTATCTATCTATCTATCTATCTATCTATCTATCTATCTATCTATCTATCTACGACATTGCGCTCTCGTGGCTGCTTCGTTAATGGGGTGTATACGAAAACAGTTATCAGATGACATCACTCTACGAATAACCTAAATCTGGACGTAACATGAAAATCACGACATGCTTGCGATGAACGGCATGATCTACGTTTCACGGCCTTGGTGCTCTTGCGGCCATATTCTAAACATGATAATAACCAAATTGGCACGTTGATTCAAAAGTGTATGAAGAACATATGAACAAAATGTAGTTAGAAAAGTGAACGAAAGTGTATGACAGGTGGCAATGATAAAATCATGCCATGTATGTCATGCGTGGCATGGTCTCGGGGTGCTCGCGGCCTACTAGGGCATAAACTAAATTCGGTAAGGCGAGACTTTTCTGTAGGACCTACATGAATGGGAGGTTTTAGCGTAAAAAAATTGAAGGACACTTTGTACATTCCAATGTGTGTTCGGCGAAAGCTTGTGGCCATTCGACGGACTATGCCATGTCTCTCTTCTTTTACACTCTCAGTGGGATGGCACACAAACGGAATGTCTGTGTGTTTTCTTTTTTATTTTTTTACCGAAAATCGCAGCGAGACACGACACTAATCTGCCTCCGTTCGCATGCGTTCGTATTTTCTCGCGCTTTGCGCATCGTGCAAATGCCATCCGCGTTCCAGCGCTTAAATTGACGGACACTTTGTAATTTTCAAAGTGTATTCCGCGAACGCCGGTGTCCATTGATACGGGGGTCGGTCAGAATGGAGCGCGATGCGCGCGTCTACCTCGTCGCTTGATTGGAAACGCTAGGCACAGAGACGCTACGCTAGCAAAGCGCGAGCGCTGTAGGGTCCGACGCGACCGGTGTCCGTTTGCGCACCCCAGCGGCCACCTGGCACCGTGCCAGGGCTCGGACGGAGGGAAGCACAGACGGACGGACAGACACGGACGGACAGATATGGATTGACGGACGGACGGACACGGACAGGCGGACGGACGTACCGATGGACGGAGGGATGGACCGACGGACGTGAGCATGAGACATTAAAGGTTTTCGCCTTAAAATCATGAGATGCATGGCATGTACGGCATGACTTACATGCCAAACTCATGATGCGCTCACGGCCGTTTCGTTAGATTGACACAGACCAAATGTGGTATAGCATGACGTGGCTGTATGACGAACATAAATGACGATAGGCGGCAAGTTGTTCGACGGGTTTGTTTTTTCAGTATTATACCCAACTAATGAAATGGACGCACAGTTAGGCCAAGGAAAGCAAAATGACACTGTTGGCGGTTTCTTAACTGTATTATAATGACTGTCATCATCATGAGCGTGACTACGTCCAGTGCAGGTCAAAGGCCTCTCCCATGTTCCGCCAATCAACAGAGTCATGTGGTTGCTGCTGCCATGTTATAACCACAAACTTAATCTCATCTACCCACCTAACTTTCTGTCTCCCCCCTCACGCGTTAGCCTTCTTTTCGAATCAAATCAGTTGCCCTCAATGACCAACCGTTATCCTGCCTACGCGCTACGTGCCCTGCCCATGATCATTTCTTCTTGATCTCAACTACGATGTCTTTAACACCCGTTTGTTCGATGAACCGCTCTGCTATTTCCCTTGCATTATATTGATGATTAACTCAAAGGACGAATAACAGCTTATGATCAGTGAGTTGGACAAGGAAAGCAGATGAGTAGCTGTGCAACTTATTGTGCATAAAACTAAAGCCATGTGCAAACATCTCGGGAGGGAGCAGCGCTTTGCGATAGGTAGCGAGACACTGGAAGTTGTAAACGGATACCTTCATTTAGGACAGGTAGGAACCGCGGAACTGAACCATGAAAGTGAAATAACTAGAAGAATAATTATAGGGTGGATCACATTCGGCAAGCATTTTCAAATCATGAAATGGAAGTTTAGCCCTATCCCTGAAGTGGAAGGTATATAACAGCTGCATCTTACCGGTACTTACTAAGCAGAGACCTGGAGAGTTATAAAGAGGGTTCAACAGAAATTCAGGACGACGCAGCGAGAAACGGAAAGGAAAATGATATGTTGTAGCCTAAAGGGACAGGAAGAGAGTAATGATTCTAACTTAAATTGGAAGATGTAGAAGTGAACAAGAAAATACCCTTTCCATCGGTGGGAACCGAACCCACAACCGCCGAATTACGCACCCGATGTTCTACCACTAAAGCTACAACGGAAAGTACTCACTCGTCCATTCTTTTGTAGGCTATTTATGCGTGCTTATTAGCGCGGAGTGTTAGACAGCGCCGCTCGAAGCCCAAGCAGCTAGTGTGACACACTGTTATTTGCTCGTGGGCGCCATGGGGCACTTCATCTTGGCACGAGGTGGCGGCTGACCAACAAACCTTCGCATGCTACGTAAGTTTGTCACGACAAAGGCATCGCTATTAAAGCACGAAGTTAGGGCAGTTGTCCAGGAGTGTTCCACACTCGCCGCGTAAGCTTCGAGCGGCGCTGGCTAATACTCCTAGGGAATCAGTACACACAAATACCCTCCAAAAAGTGTACGAGGAAGTGCCCGACTTAGTAGATCAAATGATAGAGCACTGGACACGTTATGGGAAGTTGTGGGTTCGTACCTTACCGACGGGAAGCCTAATATTTCGTCCAATTTAATTTCCATTTTAAGTGAGAATCATTACAATACAATTAAGGAACCACAAGTAATGTTCCGTGTGCTTTTCTTCGCCTAATTTTCTGTCCGATTTATTAGTTGTGTATAACAGAGAAAAAACGAGCCCCTTGAAAAATCGCCGTACTTTCGTAATTTCATTGTGAGGGCTTTGGCCCGGCAGATATGATGCCTTAGGGAGCATGCGCGGGTTTATTGGTCACCCGCCGCCTCGTACAAAGATCGCGTGACCCGCGATGCGATCTAGGAATTAATAGGATTCCACACTCACTCCCTTGGCTTCGAACGGAGCTGGCCATGACTCCCAGGTATTAAGCATACAAAAAATACTCTAAAAAATTACACATCTCCCCCTACGGGCAACCATGGTGGGATGCGAAAGCATCGCGGGGGGTGCGCATCGAGCTTCCGTTTCTCTTATGTGACTTATGAGACGGTGGTTGCCGAGGCGTTTGAATTACCACTTGCCGACGCTGACGTTTACGTTCGGCTTGCCGAGCCTTCCTCTCCTCCGCGGCGGTGGCGCTGCCGCTGCAACTAGCGCGGACGTTGACGCTGTTCACGGCGTTTCGCACACCGTTGCAGAAAGAGAGAATTTGCTGCGAGGCTTTTGCAGCCTCGCAGCTTCAAGATTCGCTTGCCGGCGTGACCGTTTACGTTCAGCTTCGCCAGCGACCATAGCGCCATTGCGAAGGAGAGTGCAACGGGAGCGAGCGCGGGCCGCATTATATACGAGCGCACAACTGCGATGGAGAGAGAGAAACGGGAGAGGAGAAACGAAGCGGAGGCAGCGCTCACGCCACCTCCTCCACCCCACCTACTCGCGCTCACGCGTGGAGAGGGGGAAGAGTTGGCGCATGCGCAGTATGGGTGCGGACGCCGCAGAATGGACACTGGCCCGAGCATAAGATGCTTTCGCATCTAAATGTGGACGAGTAAGTGCCCTCTGTTGTTGCTCAAATTCTCGAGCATCGGGCGTGTAATTCGAAGTTTGTGGGTTCGGAACCCACTGAAGGAAAATGTTATTTTTCGTCCACATTGATTTCCTTCAATTTAAGGGTCAGTCACTACAATGCTACTATGAAACCAGAAACTTATGTGCTCCTTGGCCTAACTATGAGTCGGTTTTATTCGCTGAACATAAATGACGAATACTACCAAAAAAATCATCAGATGTATGTCATCTACGACATGGCTTACATGCCAGGCTTATACGATTGCCTATACGAGGGTAGAATAGCGTGCTGGAAGATTTTTTAAGTTTCTTCCCTAAATATCTCTTATATATGAAAGAATATGAGGATGAGCGCGTGGGGACATTAAATAAAGAAGATGATGTTCAGGCATCTATGTCCGTACAGAGCTTTCCATTGTGCACGACTTGCTTTACCGTGGTGAAAGGTTCATAGTTCCAAGTATCCTCACTCGTCGGTTGATGGAAGTCACACATCAATCACATCGGGGGTTCAGTCGAACGAAAAGTTGACTGCGAGAGTTCTACTGGTGACCTCGAATTGATGATCATTCAGAAGAACGGGTTAAAACACGTGTTGTTTGCCAGTCATGTGACAAATCTGCGCGGCCAACTGGAGCACCTATGGAGCCAGTAACCTTCCCTGACAAGCCTTGTGAGAAAATTGCCATTGATATTATTGGCCCATTTGAGCAAGCTCCCATCAATTGCCGTTATGTGGTGACACTTATGGATTACCGCAGCAAATGGTCAGAAGTATTTTTAAGGGTATTTGCTACGGCGACGGTCAAGTCGTCCTTTTTCCGAACAACCACATACGAGAAACCCATTCAGAGGCGTCAAGGTTCCTGTGTGTTCTAAATACAACAATATCGTATCAAGTATTGTATTTGGATGTCTCACATGCACGGAACTGCGTGTACACACATACAAATGCGTTATAAAGATCCCTGCGCTCGCTTGCACCTCAGTAAAATCATGACAACACCCCGAGAAAGCACGACTTCGCCGTTCTATCAGCCAACTAACTTGTGCCCTAATTACGATGTTTGCCGCAAAGGGTTGTAGGCCTAAGTGAAATCACAGCCCCTTGACTAAATCTGTAAGGTCGGTTGTCTTTCAGCACACGGCTACACCTTCCTCAGTTAACCGTTCAGTGCAGAGTAAGTACCCACAGTAAGCCCCAGTAAGCCCCAGCAAGCGCTGACGCCCCAGTTACCACAGCTTCGGGGATGCTTGTACAGCTCTGAATTCGGTCTTTTGTATCGAATGGTTTACTTACTCTTGCCCACTCGTTCCATTTATGAACTTCATAACAGATTCAACACTTGTTTCCCCCGTTACTTTTGTAGTCATCACATTCACGCAACTAAACTTATTGCCCCACATCCCTGGGTCATTTTCATACGTGGCAGTAAAGAGATGATAGACGACATTCGTGTCCTTGATTGTCTGAAATAAACAGAAAGGCGGGCATTAAGAACTTAACCGGGATAAGTTATGACGGCATTGTATATCTGTCATTCCGGGATATTCAATGTCACAGTCATGTACATTCAGATACGGTTTTTATAACGTTCGTACAGTAATTTTGCGCATTTACCGAGCATTTGAGAAAATTCAGCGCTACAGGAATGATACATTTCGCAGAATTGAGAACAGCGTAATATTTATAGTGATATGGTATTTATATTTCTTACAAAATTAGAAGTGTCACATTCTTTCACTGAACCACCAATCCTTGCTCTCCCTAATTTACTTGTAGCATGCATGAAGTATGCAGTTTGATGTTGGCACCGCTCACTGAAGCACTGCTGTTGCAAACGTACGGTTGAAACTAAGGACAGACTTAGGGCGTTGCATCAGCAAAATTCAAGATGCGTGTTAAAATTACTGTGTTCAGCGGTTAATTTTGCACATAAGCATTTCGACAGCGAAGCTAGTTGAACCTCGCCATGTTTTGTATTCCATTGTGTGCAGCTTCACCATGCTGCCAGAGCGTGGATGCGAAGGATAGAGGAGGAATGAGAGAGTTTGTAGTAGAGCGGGGTTTAGCGGTAGAGAGGGAACGGCGAAGTCAGGGTGGGCGGAATGAAGTGGGGGAGAGGGAGTGGTGAGGCTGGCAGTAGTGGGGTGATATCAATGCTGTCCTATTAAACACGCGTGCCAACTCACTCGCTTCGGTGGTGCTCTTTCTCGCTGTAAAAACAGAAGGGAAGTGGCGTTTTCTCAGCACTTTCCCGAAGCGGAAAAAGAATTAACGTGGTGTTTGCTTAGCAATGGCGAAGACAATTTTCAGGGTCCCGAGAAAGAAGCCACTCGACTGCAGCGCTGTCCAGAAGCTAATCATGAGCAGATGTGGTTACTGCGATCCGATCCTTAAACGAGAGCTCGGAAAGCTGGAATCAAGCATCGCAGAAAATTCTGAGTTTAGATTGAGGGAAGCCGAGAGTTCGCGTAGGTGAAGGAATGAAAACTCGGAGGCTCGTTAACATGACCGGCTGTCCGGAGCAGTTGGGGGGAACACCAGCAAACGTTGGACTATGTGTGTGGTGTGGTACTAATTTACTGGGCCTCTCACAGCTCCTCTTGTCTCAGGTGTTTGTGATAGTAGAACCACACATATTTTTTATATGTCGTCTGCATAGGTCGGTAAAGAAAGTGGAGCTCGCTCAAACTCACTGAAGAAATATATGTTGCTCTGAGGACTCACTCAGACTCAGACTCATGGTCAACCGGACTCACTCAGACTCAAACTCACCAAAATTATCCTCAACCGGACTCACTAGGACTCAGACTATCTGTACTTTTACTCGACCTGACTCGCTCACACTCAAACTGAATGATTCATAAACATTTTTATCTCACTCAGAAAAAAAACTTGAATTTCATTAAGTGGACTCAGAACTATTTATATTATTTTTATTACTATCAAAATTAGCGATTAGTTAAATAGACCAAGAATTTGCGCGTTTGATGTGAGAGTCGTTCAATACATTTATTGCTCACGAAGCTTCCGTGAAACATTGATATAAGTACAGGAGCAGCCGCAATGGGCACTCTCACCCGTGTGTACGGCCAGGTGTATGCTTAGGCACGAGCCTACATAAAGCATTGGGTTTCAGGGACGACAATGGAAAGCTGAACATGCAAGCGACATAAATAAGTAAGAGACGGTTAGTGAATTGGTTTGCGAAAAACTAGAGATAAGGAACAAAAATGAATACTGGCAAAAATAAGGACATTTGGCCGTAAAGGGCAGAGAACTGGGCTATGAATTTGCGTTTTTTTTTCTATACTAAGATGGATTTAATTGAAATAGACAATAACACATTAGGCCAACTTAAAAAGAATTGAAAGCCAAAAATTTTTTTTCTTTACTTGCGGAGCCTGGTGGCACACAGTCACCGCCGCGTTATAAAGGGTACGCTCATAGCATCCATCCATCCATGGCATCGATGCGGCACCGGTGCTGGAGTTCTACGGCACGCGTCGTAACTACAAAACGTGGTTAAATCTACCCGTGAACGTTAATTACACGTTAAATTTGATATTATTCTGAAAGAAATTTAAGGTGCAGTGCAATTTAGCGTCGATTGAGGCCATGGAGCTAGAAACTTCATGGCATCAAATACATGCTGCTTCCGCTGTACCATGCATGACTGCTATAAAAGCGTGTTTCCTCCGTTTCCCTAAAACATGTAGTAGCAATCTGTGGATGGTCCTGAGTCCTTCAAGGAATCTAGGCAACCTTAACGCATCGCGAAAGTGCAGTGGTCGCAACCCTTGACCGCGCACAACAAACCCTTCAGCTGTACATCTGGTGTTCGATTACGAACGTACCTTAAATAGTCTCGTATTTATCGAATCAACAGTTAGCATCATGAATCATTTCATTGAATTAAGCAATTGACGAGGATCAACGCATAGTTCGTACTGCTTTTCCCTGGTTTTCGTTTTTGATTTTTTGTTTAATTATCACAATGGCGCCTTGTCACGTTTAATGTTCGGTGGCTCATCAAACGTTGCGGATTTTCACAGCACTGCTGTACTATTTTTAAGGTAAAAGACTTACGTGCCTTATCAAACGGGAAAATTGACCGACGACGTCAGCATCCCGCGCTGACGGAGTGAACACCGGTGATGCAAAAAAACCATCACGTGATGACGTCACAATATGCCGTAATCACGATATCAGAAAAATGTCGAAATTTGTGACGTGAGGATGACGTCTCATAACGAGGCGTCACAAAATAAAGTCATCATAAAACATCATAATTTTGCATTGCCTTCATGATCAGCCCAACGTTAGCGGAGGCATTGCAAAAACATTCCAGGTGCAGAAAGCTTGGAATGCACCCGATTCTGTACACAGTGCAAAACCACGTTAGCTGCAGACAGCTTTCAGAAGGGGGAAAGGGAGGATCGATACACCAACTGAAGAAAAAGGAAGTCACAGTTTCGCTGCAAGGGTGAAGCAATGAATGCGACAGCAAGAAATGGGGATGTCACATGAAGAACGACAAGCAGCTCGATACTTGCAGGTTGCCGCTGAAGAACAAAGAAGGACGCTCGAAGAGAACACGCAGGTACACAGAGGACCAGCGTGAACTAACATCTCACAGTTGCTACGCCTTTGTGTTTCCGCAACGCGCTGCAAGTGTCGGCGACGCAGAATCCAATGCTCTTAGATATTTCTTTTAGGGGCGAAGCTACTTAGGGCGTAGGCTAGTCCGACGTCCGTCGTCGTCGTCGTAGTAGTAGCCACCTCTAGGTCTCAGAATGGTCACTAGACCATTCGACCATTGCATATCGTTCGACCGCATGCAACCCACAACCATCCGAGGAACCTGCATCGATCTCGTCTTTGCAAACTTCCCACTACGGCCCATCCAAGAACCCCTATCCCTTCACTTTACCGACCATAAAGCAGTTATAATGAAGGGTGAACGAAAGCCACGTCTAGCTACCATTTACGAACAATAAAATCATTTCGTTGTATATATACAGTGTGTGTCAGGTCTTTCATGATGCACTGAGTGAAATTCACGGAATATTCACGGTTTACCGATGAACCTTCGGAGCTTTGCCCACTCATCATCATTCACCCCGTGGGTATGCTGTGATTTTTTTGTTGTTGAAAGTGCGGCGTGTCATCCTGCCACGCGGTGGCGTCTGACACAAGTGTGCGCGGTGTTTTAAGGCGAAAGCCTTTAATGTCTCATGCTCACGTCCGTCCGGTGTCCGTCCGTCCGTCCGTCTGTCCGTCCGGTGTCCGTCCGTCCGTCCGTCTGTCCGTCCGGTGTCCGTCCATCCGTCCGTCCGTCCGTCCGTCCGTTCGTCCGTCCGTCTGTCCGTCCGTCCGTCCATCCGTCCGTCCGGTGTCCGTCCGCCCGTCCGTCCGTCCGTCCGTCCGTCCGGTGTCCGTCCGTCTGTCCGGTGCCCGTCCGTCTGTCCGTCCGTCCGTCCGTCCGTCCGTCCGGTGTCTGTCCGTCCGTCCGTCCGTCCGTCCGTCCGTCCGTCCATGTCCGTCCGTCCCGTCCATCCGAGCTCTGGCACGGAGCCAGGTGGCCGCCGGGATGCGCAAACGGACGCCGGTCGCGTCGGACTCTACAGCGCTCGCTCTTTGCTTGCGTAGCTTCGCTGTGCCCAGCGTTTGCAATCATTCTGACCGACGCCGTCTCAATGGACACAGGCGTTCACGGAATACACCTTCGAATTTACAAAGGGCCCGTCAATTTAAGCGCTGGAATGCTATGGCGTTTGCACGATGCACAAAGTGCGAGAAAATACTAACGCATGCGAACGGAGGAAGATCAGTCTCGCGTCTCGCTGCGACTCGCGGTAAAAAATTAAAAAAAGAAAACACGCAGACATTCGCTTTGTGTGTTATCCCACTGAGAGTGTAAAAGAAAAAAAGAAATGGCATAGTCAGTGGAACGGCCACACGCTTTCGCCGAACACACTTTAGAATGTACAAAGTGTCCATTTTTTTTTGTTCCACATCATGAATGGGCGCAGAAAGGATAGCGGGCATTTTTTCGTGCGCGTCCCAAGGGCAGTTTTCAAATTGAAAGAAAACGTAGGAGCGTTGAGTCATAGCAAACACGCTCAAGCTCCTGCGATATCTTCGTACCACCAGCTCGCTGGTGGTACGAAGATATCGAAGAAATAGCTCGCTGTTATTATGGCGGTGCATTCGTGGCGCGTGGCTGAGTGGTCTAACGCTTGCGCGCTGCGGGTGAGGGGTCGCTTATTCGAATCCCCGGTTGAGTGACTCGGAATTTCTTTCTTCTTATTTATTTTCCTTCATGCCTTTTTAATATATATACATACATATATCCGGGGCATGACGGCGACGGCGACGGTGACGGCAAAAATCAGCCGAGAGCGTCCATATAATTGCTATAACAATAAATAGAGAAAATGGCTTGCGCTTTCGATTTGTCTCAAGAGAATGCATGAGACCCTGTGAGATTTTTCAGCTCTTCAGTTACGACTTCGACTAAACTATTTTTGTTATTTTGGGGCTTCGTAAGCGGCTAGGTCTTCATCAGGTGTCATCATCTACAGTTAGTGTGCCAGAACCAGACTTGTTATGCAAGGTGGTTATAAATTATTACCCCACCAAATTCAAACCCAGCAAGACCAGTCCTCGCGATCAAATATTTTTATTTAGTTCAGATGTTTGTTCTAATACACATGCACATCACGCCTTTTGTGTGTATATTTTACGATTTTGCCTTGCAGGTGGGCCAGCTCTGGACTTTTTTTGCTCTACATAGGAACACCGGAAGGCCGTCGAAAATCCTCGGCACTGCGTCCGGCAAAAGGTTCGGAATATCGTGCTGTGGCGTCACAGCAACACCTCCGACTGGACTCTGGTCCATGCGAACACTGTCACTCTCACCGAAGTGTTTTTCGAAGACACGCGCATGCGGGGAGTCACATGTGAAACCACTACTTTCTTGCCTAGTTATGTCACTTCCACTTTTCGTTCAGTTCTCTGTCTCTAGGCAGCCAGAAGATAGACCCCTCTTCGTCATTTCCCTTGTATCCTGATCGACACCCGAATACGCATCAGGCATGCGGGAAACGTTCCGACCATCAGGTTCAACACATGGAAGATAGAAGTAGAAAAAAAGGGCTGACTTTTTCTGCAAGCGCTTGACTCTTTTAAAGCGCGTTTTGATTGACTTCCGTGTGGCTTCCGTGATGAAGACGCCACCGTATGCGTCATACCCCGCGGCTGGTGTGCCCTGGAGCCGCGAATCGCCTTCGGCGCGACTCTGGCCGGCGGCGACGGCACCTCCTCAGTCAACATCTCCTGTCTCTTGTTGTGCGTAGCGCGTTTTGTAGTTTTGTGTTCGTGAAACCACGCGCATCGTCAGTTGCGGTCACACCATATATAAAACACGCTTCGAGGGTGCCATATTAATGGAGTTGTGGACACGGACAACATACGCCTGTTAACGGTAAGTGGACTGCTTTTGTAGGGACTAGTTGTTCAGCTTTAGCTGGGCGTCTGTAGCAGCTCGTTAGAGGTAGGCTGCCAGCCATTTCTAATGGCAGCCTGCGTCCGTGGGGCTGTTGTGGATTCCCAAATGCTTATTAATGAGTTGAGGCCGTTATGCGGGTTATTGTACTAGCTCCCGAAACATCAGTGATGAAATCAGTTATCAAGAGTGATTGTTTTCTGATCTCAGATTGCGTCTGCTCTGCTGAACATAAACGATGCCGTTTTGAGATGCGTTTTCGTGTAAGTCCTAATAATGCATCGATTTTGATTGTGCAGACTGCTTCCGTGCGTGGACACGTAAAAAAAGTCGTTGTTCAGTAGCTCTGGGTGCACATATATTACGATGTTTCCAGCACATACGGGGCAGTCTAACTGACTGCCAAGACAATATCTGCGACAATATGTCACCGTGACAACGGTGACGAAATCGACTGTAAGCGTTGTTGGGGCCAGTATCCTGAACTCTTTTTTTGTTTCTGTTTGCTGTAGTTTGACTACGTGTGCGCTGACGTTCGGCGTTACAACAGAATAAAGTGAGTGTACGTGCACTGCAGCAGCTATGGGCGGTAATCCTAACAAGGGGCGTGGGCAGAGATTTTTAGACGCGAAGCAGCTTATGCAGGAGTTCAATCCGGTGTGCGGCGTCACGACTATTAATGCGCATGCGCAAACACTCTTCACACACCTCCTGCCCTACGCTCCCCCTCTCTCTCCACTAGTCATCCCTCCCCGCGGTGTCCACACCCCCACTGCGCATGCGTGTTCCCTCCCTCTCTCTCTCCTCTAGGCCTCCCTCCCGCGGCATTTACACCCCCCATTGCGCATGCGCGTCCCCTCCCCCATCCTCTCCTGGCATCGGCATCGGCAGCGTTGAGCCTAGGAATGCAAAGAATAAATCCTATGGTTCAAGTAGGAATCGAACCCCAGCATTCTGTGCGCAAATAAAGTCTTCTAGCACAGGGCCACGCCAGGTCTCGGAACTGCTTTTCAAATAGAGTCTATTGTTTGTGAAACGTCAATTGTGGTTGCAGTGCTGGCTATCCAATTTCATAAGCATTACATATGTATTCCGGTGATGCCGCTGTCACGTCGGGTTAGCGTCAAGTGTATACATAAGCGCCATCCAGTGAACTTGGTCTACCTAGTACTATCCACATCCTTGCAAGCCAGTGGCGTAGCCAGGGGGTGGCAGACCCCCCCCCCCCCCCGAAATTTTCTTTCGCCATGGCATACATAGCGAAAAATGGCCATTTCAAAGAGGTGCCCTCCCCGAGATCAAGGAGGTGCCCCCCCCCCCCCCCCCCGAAAAAAAATTTCTGGCTACGCCCCTGTTGCAAGCACAAGCGCTTATACCGCTTCTAATGTTGCTAATACCCATGTTGTTGTTTGCATCGTTACGCAATGTTCAACTGGTAATATAAAACATCGACTGTTCCACATATGTCTGTGCGTACAACATTTGCACATAGCTTAAACATCATTTCGCAATGTTCCGCTCAATAAAAAAATTTGGCAGATTCCACGTACCATGAGAGTCGATGTCATGCGAAGCATGCGGAGGGGACGTGACTGTGGTGTAATATTTTTGTTGAGCGAAACGTTACGAAATGACGCTAAATATATGCACAAAAGGTTTATATAACTAGTTGTTGACAGCTGCGTAACGATGCCAAGAGCAACATGGGTATAGCCAACACCAGAAGCGGTAAGCTGAAATTTAGAGCGTGTGCTTGCGAGGATGGTACCCTGCATAGTGCTACGTATACCAGTTTCAGTGGATGGCGCTTAACTGCAATTGACGCTAATCCGAAGTGACGCCTGTATTAGTGGAGTCCTTGTGTAATTTTCATTAAATTAAATGGACATTTGTCAACCATAATTGACGTTTTGCCAACATTGCGCCTGCGGAGGGTCGTTTTTCCAAAGGAGTTCCGAAGCCTGGCGTGGCTCTGTGGTAGAATACTTGATTGCCATGCAGAATTACTGGGTTCGATTCCTGGTGGGACCATAACATATATTCTTTGCATTCGTCGGGTCAACGCTGCAGATGTCGGTTTTTCTTAACGCTCTCGCATTTAAATGACTAATGTCTTTTCTGGCTGTTCCTCGGTACATATAAACTGTCAAACACCTGGGGCGCGATTCTCGCGGTGTCCACTCAGTTGACATGTCCACTTCGGCCTCCACTGAATGGCGGGAGCTCGGCGAGCAGTGTGCCACCTGTTTCCGTTCTCTCTTGCGCAACGTCATTTTGACGTCACGCAGCTTTCACAACTCTCGACACAAATGAGAAAGACGGAATGCGTTTCGCCGCAACAAATGCTGCCCCAAGACAATGCCTCCTTGACTAGATGCCCGCCGCGTGGGCCGTCAAACCCGGTTCCGTACCCTCTCCCTCTTTTTTTCTCCGCGGAAAGGCAACGAGCGCCGCGTATGGCGACCGCCTGCAACGGAGATCACGTGATGCTCGCTTCACTGCTGCCTCCGAGATTGCCATCACACGGGTTACTGTCTCGGAGGTGCCAGGCGCGGCGCGCGGCGGAACTGTCGCGGAGCAGACGACGTTGGCAGCTGCGGTAGCTGATGTAAGCGCGTTGCGCGCAGACGACAGGCTCTGCGACCCTTTTTGTGTTTGAATGTTGGAATAAAAAACAAAACATCGATATGTGGGAAGAAATGCTGGAATACAAGTTATTAAGCTTTTGCAATAATTATGTCTTGTCTTTTGCCAATGGTGCAATAAACTAACAACAGACGTGTGCTGAAATTCGCATCATTTTCAGTTGGCAGACGTACGTCGCAGCGCACTTTGCATCTTGAATGCCGGCGATTTACGCTAGCAGTTCCTGCGCTTCTAAATGTGACCCATTCGAGGCTGCGTCGCTGCGTCTAGCAAAGACTGCACTGATCATGTCATCATTGCTGTGTGCCGAAGTCAAGCATTAAACACCGCGAACCCGGAGTATCGTTTCACGAAATTCCAGTGGACATCAATGCGCGAGAAATGGCTTACAACTGGGTGCTGACTCTGACCTGTTGCGGTCTACGCGATCGGTGAACTTGGCTCACCGAGCCCAGCACTTTTCTGTGAATAAAACTTCAAATAATCGTTTTGTCGTTCAAGCAAGGTGAACAAGCAGAGTCAATAAGCGATTGACGGGCTGTTTAAAACTCAGCCAGCTCTTGAAATTTACATCGTGCGATGCGGGGGTGAAGACCTTGCCATCACAAGCTGAAAGGTAAGATCCAAGTTCATTCTAACGTGCGCGTGCCATCTGTATGTATGTTACCACGCATGCCACTGAAAAACCTCCGTCGATAACTCTAGCTACGCTGTTCTTCCAGACGAATTTGGTCGCAGCATCGTAGAAAAAAAGATTCTTGAACAACCACGCTAATGTCGATAAAATGTGTAAAACGTTTTCAATTCCACCGCGAAACATCATCGTAACCATACGCGGGGAACAGTCGCTGCCAGGAAACTAACGAAAGGCCGACAGAAGAAGGGCCCCCAGAAACACTCGCTAGCAGTGCGAATGGAAATGCGGGGCGCATTTCCACCGCCGCCGGAAGTCGGTAAGGCAACGAGCGCCGCCTCACAGACTTCTGTAGAACTGAAGGAACCGCCGCGGCAATGGGAAAGCGAGCGACGCGGCGGGCATCTAGTCTAGGAGGCATTGCCCAAGAGATCGCGTTCGGACGCACATCTCGTTAGCCCTGGAATTAGGCTTACCGATGCCGCCAGCCTGACGCGTCTGGAAGGCCGGTACGCATTCCTTGCATTGTTCTTCAAACATCTCAACACGTTCATACTCAAGGTCAGACTTGTCAAGTTTGTTTAAGACTCCTGTTACTGAACATTTCATTCCCTTTCTTTCTCTTTACGCTAGGAAGGTGCCGGCAGGTTCGGTGGGTCGACATGGTCAAGAGCGCCATGACGTCACAGCTCGCCGCTTTTTCGAGTAACTGAACGCGTTCCGCCAAAGGGGACACCGCGAGAATAACTTCCCTGTGGCGCATACCCGCATACCGCAGCCCGTGGTATACGGGTATGTTCCGTACGTGTCTGGAGGAAACGGTTTGACGTCGTCCGCGACGGGATTTTCACATTATTCATGTCATCACCAAGCAGTCATAATCGTCTAACCCTCTTACCCTCCCATACTAATTTTGGTCTACCCCAAGTTAAGGGTGCGATCACAAGAGCACCAGGACTTAGGTGGCTAGATAGATAGATAGATAGATAGATAGATAGATAGATAGATAGATAGATAGATAGATAGATAGATAGATAGATAGATAGATAGATAGATAGATAGATAGATAGATAGATAGATACGTATAAAGAAACGCTCAAGTTGTCTGCAGTCGCCAAAGGAATGCTTCTCATTTAAAAATTACACCACAGTCATCTCTCCGCATGCTTCGCATTACATCGATTCCCAAGGTACGGGGATCTGCCCAATTTTTTTTTTCTTTTTTTTTCGGGGGGAGCACATTCTTGATTGTTAACTGAGCGGGACCAGGCCCAGAGATGTGGTCGAGTGTCGTTTTGTGCCGTGTATGCCATGTAAAAAACGAGAAGGGGGGGGGGGGGGTAGGGCCCGGGTCCGGTATTCCGGTCCTTGTCTTCGCCACTGACTACAGCATATGACATGTCAGGTCCCACAGTAGACGGCGTCCGCGCGGCCTGTGTGTCGTTCGGGCACTCGCATCCACGTACACTTACCCGAGTCTGTAAGGATGGGTTATGTTTCTAAAACACGCTGTCAATAACAGCTCACGGCATGCCCTTAATTGCCGGAAGATGCGCTTGGGTGTCGGAATATGCCGGGGCAAAGCCAGGCTTATCCCAAAAGCAAGTTTTGATGATATTTCAGAGGAAAAGAAAGTGCTTTCGATCATGCATAGCCTGTGCTTTTTTGAAAAACGTGGTTCCCGCCTTCTATTACGAGGAAAATTTATTTTCTTTGAGAAAATAATTAAAGCGAAACGTTCATGAATGCTTTTTAAATCTAAATACTTGTTCTGCTTGTGTTGCTTCTTCACAGAATCCCGGATAACTTCTGCCGCCTCTTCACTCCAATTGACAGCCACTCTCAGAGAAACGGAGGTGCTGCAATGGTCTGTCGCCCTGCCACTCGTGATGACAAAGCCTTCAGTGCCGCTCGCCCTGTCAACGAGACACTACCTCCTACACTCCTTATGTTTGGACAAGAGGGCGGAGAAAAAGAGGTGAGTATCACCAATGCAAGGAAGGCTAAACCAATTTCGTTTTTAACTATTGTTTAAAACCCTTAAACGCCCGCAGGGAACATATTTCCCACCAAGTTTGAACACCCTATCTCCAATACTCCCAAGTCCTCCGCCCTGAGACGGTTGCTACAGCTGAAGGGATGTTTCATAATCAATAAAAAAACTTTTGACGTTGCATTATGTTCGTTGGATAATAAATAGCGCTTTCAAAAATATTGCATCAGTATTTACAATAGATACCTTATGGGCGTTTCACGGTTAAGAAAGGCTCACATCATCTTGTGCTGCAAATTTGTTGCCAAGTGACATGTTGAAAAAAACTACTATTTGCAAGTTGTGTTTTGCTCGATAACAGGAAATACATTTTGTTCCTGTCTGTTTGCGTTTGTCTTTTTGCTTTGAGCCTTTGTTCTTTCGGTACAAATCTCTTATTGTGCAGAGTTTTGCAAACTGTTACTACAACTCTCTTTTCTGATTACAATATCTCTTCCAGTTTTTCAGATACCAATTTTCACGGCTGCTGACGTTGAAAAGGAGCGACAACATAGTCATAAGTCTGTTGAATTATCCATAATGATAAGGAATGAATATGGAAACGTGATGCTGATTGCTACAGATTATTTTGTAGTATATGGAACCATTCAAATCATAGTCACACTTAGGTTGCTATAAAACTAGAGAAAATATTTAAATGAGGTCTACCTCAACTACTTCATAGGAAATCACACACCATCTGTTCGCTCTTCCTTCATTACTCTGCTGGAAAAGCTATTTTATTTTGACTAATTTACTAAAATAATACTAAAACTGAACTATTCTTTTTTTTTTTTGCAGTTACTGGGCACTACGGCAAGTATTATTGGACATCCTTAGAATGAACACTTCACTATTTTCGAACTTTAGTCGCTCTAGACTAGAGCATGCGCCGACTGAGTAACTTAAGATAGTTTAAAGTAGACTGACGCTTCGGTGTGTGTCATCTGACCCACTTAGAAGTGTCATCGGTAAGAGTATTCTGACTCCTTGAGGAGTGGTGATGTGATCTTTCAGATAAAAGTCATTTCACTCCTCCCAAGAGCGTCAAGGTACTCTCCTAGAGTGCGCCGACTCTGACTCACCAAGAGAGTTAACATGCCTCTTTAGAGGGTCGTATACGTGGCAAGTCAGAAGCCTCCAAAAAGAGTCACACATGCTCTTTTTTACTTAAGAGTGTAGGACATTTAAATTTCAGGACAATTAAGGATAGTTCGTAAAGAAGAAGTAATTATCTATTTGTATTTGCGCTTATGGCTATTGCGGAGGCTCCGATTTAATAATTAGGTACTTTGATACAAGAATTATCTCGTTCACCGAGAACAGTTACGTTATCGCGGTTGTTTTAATTTTTAGCGACGGCCACTCACTTTCATAAAGCACATGCGGAATAAGAAAACGAAAACGCTGCAGAAAATATATAACATACGCCACGTTTTGCTCACCTCCCAGGCCTTTTGGTATTCGCCAAACTTATTTTCGTCAGCCCAGTCTGGTTTTTCCGTCGTACCAGATGAAGCGACGGGTCCAGTTTCAGAGCAGACCACACCGAAAAGTAGTGCTAGCACGAAGACCTGCATTGTGTGAATGTTTTTCTCGAAGTACTGCTGGTAATGCGGGAATCACTCTGTTTATAATATATACCATCTTTCCCCCCTTCTTTACAATAGCATCATTCATCATAAGTGTTTTCACAGTAAGCTGCTCATGCCATTGACCTAAGCTAAAAATAATAAATATAAACATAATAAAAACACCAGTTACGACATTTGAAGTTGCATTTTCATACTTTAATCATATACGCCAGCCTTTTTTCTGTACTTAGCTTTTTGCTAACAGGAAGTCATCAGCGAAGCTGGTTATTTGAGCATAGACGATAATTGTCGAAACTGACAAAAGCAATATGTTCCTACAAATACTCACCGATAGCTATAGTTTTGAGATGAAGCATGTTTTTTTTATGTTGAAATCCACTAACATTGGTGTCGACACTAAGCAATATTGGCTTTTCATAGTGAAAGGCGTGTTGCACTTAGCGCGGTTAGCCTTACCTTGTTTAGTGAAAGAATTTATTTCTGAGTAGTATATTCCGAACACGAAATTCTCATACTGTGCGCCCCTAAGTACTGGTCCTGTTGAAGAGCACAGTCGAACATTAACTCTTCATTTTCTGTTCTTTCATTCATGTCGCATAGTCATCTGTGTAGGTCTTCAGCTGTGCGCTATTCAATCACGTGTTTCAGGTCTCTTAAAGTTGAAAGGTGGAGCGTGAGTTGCCATGCGTAAATTTTTTATATCCGAAATTTTATAATTTTGTCTCTCACCCACTTCACCACATCAAGGTAATGGTCCTATTTTGTATCGTATTTTGGAATATGGTTGGCGCCACTGTGCTCTTACAAACGATGATCTGCCGCTATGAAGCCGATTTCTGTTATTGAGTTAACAATTATATGGACACGCCTGTCGGGTTTTTAACAGCGACTCAGTGAGCCAATTGTAACCTGTCTAACGCTAAAAATACTTTCCGCCGCGTTGATCTCCACGCGTTTTGCGTAGCAAGCGGTTGCATAGCTCTGCGCGTGATTCGCTAGTCCATACACTGCTCCAGTTGCTGCCCACCAGCCTTTACACTGCGCGCAACCACTCGGACACGCCCAATATGACGTCATGGCCAACTACACATGCGCTCCTTTGTTCTCAAACGAGCCGGTGCATGGCGGCAGCGTGTGGCGCTAGACGCAGGCATGTGGAGACCGAATGAGGTTCGCGCTGTCGAAGCCGCTTACCAACGATCGCGGGGTGCTGCTAAGGGGAAACTGCTGGACTTTACTCGTTTTAAGTATAGTCCAAGTCGTAGTACGGCGGAAACGGCGAGGTGACTTTACTAGACTCAACAGAAACTTGACATCGCTTGGCGTTACTTCGTAGAACTGTGCGCCCCTAGTCCTAATTATGTATAACGTCACCACACTTGGTATGGCCAGAACACCACCTGGGAACCGGTCAGCTCCGCTGTGCCTTTCGCCTTGTGCGACTAGTGCCAGCGATGCCACGATTTTTTTGTAAAGCTCCCGCTTTAGCTCTAGCTTTACATAGCAAACGGGTTCGAGCCTTTTAGGGAGTTTTGGGCTCTGCTCTTAACTAACATTCTAAAGGTACTACGCAAAACCCCCCTTCAGAAGAAGGTTTTAGGGTGTACGCAAGATGGCGGCGCCTGTTTAAGCGAGAGCCGCTTCAACAGCAAGGGCGCAAACTCACAACTGATCTATTTGAAAACGTAAAATTCACTTTTATTTTAGATAATCACAAACGCCCCCCACCGGTGGACTTGAGAACATATCAGATAAACCTAAAGAAAACTTATTCAACCCTACGTCATGAAAAGAACAAAAAAGAAAACCATTTTTTTCTTCTTTTTATGACGTAGGGTTGTATAAGTTTTCTTTAGGTATATCTCGTAGGTTTTCGGGTCCACCGGTGGGGGGCGTTTGTGATTCTCGCAGATAAAAGTGCATTTTGTGTTTTGAAATAAATCAGTTGTGAGTTTGCGCCCGCGGTGTCAATTTCTTTTTTGTCCGGGTTTATGTTGCGCAAAAAACAGTCATTAAAAGTGACGCCACGATTTTGACCTCGTCGTTCGACACAGCCATCTCACCATGAATGCATGCGCCCTGTTGAAACGTTTGTTATACGAGGCGCACACGAAACGAAATACATGAGAAGCGTCTATTTTCCTGTGCAAGACAACCAAGCCGGAATTCTGCATGATTGCATAGCGAAATATCTTCTCATTCCTCAGCTTTCTTGGCAGGCTAGCGTAGCTGTAGAGAGACAGTCCGCGGATATTACAATCAATATCGGCCAGGCATACTTGTTGGATGATAAGACGGGGATAACAACAAACACAACGCATCACTAGCAACATCGGAGTATGCAGTATTAGGCAAATGTTATCAAAATACGAGGCGTGAAAGATGGAAATATCTTCGGATTATGATCCGAGAAAACGACAGTGGCTAGCGACTAGAGCACTGCACGGGCTCGGGCCTACCCGAAAACCCGGGCCCGACCCGGCCCGTGGGCCGGGCCGGGCCGGGTAAAGTAGGTTTCATGGCGGGCCCGGGCCGGGCTCGGGCCTGAAGCTCCGGGCTTAGGGCCGCGCCTGGGTTTGAGGTGGCGGGCTCGGGTCGGGCCGGGCCTGGACTTTCCTCAATTCTTAAAGGGACGCTAAAGTGAAACACTGAATCAATTTAGACTGATAATGTGTACTTTGAACTCGAACGTCATTTATTTCACTACCATAAGTTTATTAACACAGAAAAAAAAATCAAGGTCAAAGTTCCATTTTAAAATTTGCGGGTGGCGTCACGGATTTCAAACTGTATTCGTCGAATTTTAGGGGCACTGTCTCCTCAAAATTTCCTGTAACTTGGTATCTTAAGTCTATGGGCCACTTAGAGGTCAATTTACTTCATTTTTACCGATTAGGCCGCAGTAGACGCCATCAGAATCTATGACGTGACGACTTCTGCTGCGCGAATTTCAAGGTGGCGTCGCCACCCGCATTTCCGCGCTTACCAAGAGTCTTGTCACAGCGAGCGTGGCTATTTTGGAATTGCAAATGAGGAATTTACTGATAATTGAAAAATTATTCTTCTCTTTAGTGTCCCTTTATATTTGTGTCAAAGACGTTGCGCATACATATATGTTTCACATTTAATCTCGAAAAATGCTTCTTTTATGTGGGGCAAGCTATTTGGAGATTTATGTTGGACAAGTACTGAACTTATTTTGCTTGCATAACTTGATTTATCTGAAACGGGCGAGCTAAAAGTAAATAGACCAGAAGCTTAGACATAGTTAACAACAGGCTATTCTGAGCTTTATTCACATTCTTTATTATTTTGTATCCCAAGTGTTATTCTGTGAGTAATTAAAGTAATATAATAAATTTAAAACTTATCATCGCAAGAGCTCTAAAGCTGGGAAACAATCTTGAATATTCCAGCCCTCCACTAAAACGAAAGGCCTGCATGGAGTCTCGTTACATAGAATCCTTATAAAAACATTATTTTGATTGGCGTGGCTCCGTCACGCATCCCAGTGGTCATGCCACGCGAGATAGACATGCACAGCTTGCTTTGTGCGGCCACATTGTCAGCGTCTGAGCTTTCGTCTTGTTCCGCTATAGCAGGGGTCTCAAACCCGCATCAGCTAACGGTCTGCATTCACGAAAATTTACTCCCCGCAAGGGCCAGGACAGTGGGTAGGAGGGGGGTGGGGGGTGGGGAATAGGTTGTACCAAATGTCACCTAATTTTGTCACTTGAAAGGCCGTGGAGCGCGTGTTTGAGACCGCTTCGCTATATAGTGCCAGAGATGCCTGATACTGCCCCCAACAGTGTTGGAATGCGCAGGAATAGCATAGGTCCATTAAACAAAGTGTCGGGCAAGGTATATTCGCTTACGTAATGTCTGGCTTGAAAAAAGACAATTACGAATTTCGTGCCATGTGATGTACCTTTATCTCGAACCATATGCATCATGAGTAGGCGTCGAAAAGCTTATTCGCGCCTTTATTGTCAAACTGGAACAAACCCCCAAAATAGATCGAGATCTCTTCGTCCACCTCCTGTCAATCGTATGCCTGCTTACTCCACTGACCACTTTCTACCAGTACAACATCGTTAGGAGGGCGTACACCATTATAATATGAAAAAAAAAACAGAAAGCGCGGTCAGAACATGCATAACATACACTGCTGAAAACTGCAAGGGGAAGCCCTCGAGGAGGAGTTTTATAGATGACATTGAAGAGCGGCATGACATTTGGGAGCGAGAGAAATGAAGGGATGAGCTGGGCAGCTATGTTAATTGTGAAGAAGTCCGCAGAGACATCCTAAATTTGCTTCAGTGGTGGAAGTTAAAAACAAAGACTGGCGACACCTTCAGGATGCGTAAGGCGGATGTACTCCCTTGCGGCTATCCCAAGCAGTGCGAGAAACTTTCGCGCGGCAGGATATATGATGCAACAGCGCATGGCGTGCTTGAAGCCGGTATCTTTTGATAATTAGATTTTCTGCATAATCCCATGTGAATAAACAAGCTGTAAAATATGCCACAAAAAACTGCTATAGTGTATATACTCGCAACGGTGTGATAGCTGAAAAGAATGCTATGACAAATAATTTTTTTTCTTCCTCTCGGCAGCTTGTACGTATTTCTCAATGTACATGTCGTGCGCGTGGTTCATTATAATTTTTGTCTAGGTTAGTGTAGTTACAAGAACGTAATGAATTTTGATTTCTTTCTCTATTTTTCTTGCTTTGGGAAGGTGCTACTATGTTGAACACAAGAGCTACATATCCTGAAGGGGGCACGATGGGCTTTGTCGTTAGAGCATGCTTTAGATTTTAATAGACCACAATGTAAACAAACGGAAAGGGGCGTTCTGTTCCTTGTGTCCTCTGTTTTTATTGCGCTCTGTATTGAAACTGAACTGATGCTGCAAATCACTTTCCTTGGTACGATATCTGCTGCGAAACACTCTTGATGAACCCGATGGTTGATGTTTCGGCACCCAGAACGGGAGCCTTAATTTTTCACAATCATTGTGAACAAGGCTCCCATTCTGGGTCCCGCATCGTCAACGCATTTTTATTCTCTTGTGGTCGGTGTCCTCATCTTTTTATTCAATGATTTTTCCCGACCAGACGGGCGTCCGTGGAAGCCTTGATTGCATCCCCATAGTATTTGCAGAAAAAGTAGGTACATAGTAACACTGACAAGCAAACATTCATTGCATCCAGTATATCAGTTCAGCGGTTTCCACCGTGAGCCCCGTTTTACAAGAACACCGTAAGTTAAAGTGTATTTGTTAGCGATGGATCTGCCACCAAAGCGTATATATTTGACCCTTAAAACACCTTGTTGTCCATTTCGTGTTCGGGCAACACCACCTAAATAATTGGATCGGGCCCCTGTCGGGCCCGATCTGCGGTCAGGGCCGGGCCGGGCCGGGTAGGCGAATTTTTTTCCTCGGGTACGGGCCGGGCCCGGGTCTAAATTTGAGTCACCGGGTCGGGCTCGGGCGGGTAAGTTTAAACAAGTTCCGGGCCCGGGCCGGGACCGGGCCGAAAATCCCGGCCCGTGCAGTGCTCTACTAGCGACACAAATTCCTTTACAGTATAGGAAGCCACGTGTCCACGTCGAACTTATACGACGTGCGGGATGTGCGTGATGCTTTAGAAATCGCAGCACAGTTTTGTTAAAATTTTATTCAATACCAACTTAAATTTCCGAAGCTTTCTTTTTGTTCCTTTAGGTTATTCAACTCTTTCTAAAAAAGATTTTTACAGAAGTGACTCTGCTAGTATGTTCCCAGAGATAGTGAAAAACTAGCTCGTCATAAGCCAGCAAAGTGGAGAAACCTCATAAAAAAGAATGGTGGTTATTCGACCGTTTCTAGCACGAAGCTAGAAGCCTTCTGGCTAATTCAGACGGAAGAGGATGAACCAAGGTGTCATTCACAGGTTAGAATAAAAGAGTTCGACGACTTTCTCGTCAAAACAAATATTTTTCTTTGGAAGCAATATTGATTTCCTTTAGCTTCCTGCCTACTGGCTTTCAATGAAATAAATTCTCATTGTCAATGGTCCTGTAGCAATAGTTGTCCATGAACCCGTTAGGTTCTGGGATCTGATAGTATCCTTGTTATGACACCATTTCAAATCATTTTCAACCTTTCATATCGATTAATATCATTTGAAATGACACCAGCTAATATTTCTGGGCCCCCATTATTGAAGAAAAAATGTTGGCCATTTGATGTTCGACTCCCACGAAGGATGTGTGCAGCCCCCCAACATGGTGATAAGGCCCACAACGCAGACATTGTTGGGGGTAGAAGAGCACTACACTTGCTCACTGTATTTTGCCGAGGCTCTTTATATCAGTCCATACGTTTAATAACGGAAACCGGCATTATTTTTCGATTCATGTATGACACATGCGCATTATGAAACAGAAGCAGGGCTCGGTGACCTCCCATTGACTATCTTGCTGACGTCAAAGTGCCACAAGAAAAAAAAAAGCAGGCATGTCGGTGGCGTAAAGAAAGACAACAGGAAAAATTTGCATGAGCCGCGGAGGGAGGCCAGGAGTTGAAGCACTTTCATCATGGCCCGTTTTTCGCAAAATAGATAACAGTTGCCACATTAGTCTACATATATAGCTGCGACAGAAACGAGATAATTAAAATATTATGTTAACGAGACTTTTCGAGCCGAGGGCGAAGGATCTCGATGAAAGGTGGCTATCATAAAGAGCTCATTTCGCAGAAATTCCTGCGTAGGCGGCGTAGGCGCAGCCGTCTTTGTGACCGAAAGGCAGCGCTGGTCGTGACCGAAAAGGGCACTAGCACTAAGGCCTTCCTTGCCGCACCGTCTGGTCTTCACCGAGAAGCGAAGGGAGGCTAGCTACTAGGAAGACGATAGTCTGCGTATTTGTGTGTGCCTACGCGTGTAGATGCGTGCGCAGAATACTATGATAGCGTCGAGCATTAAACATGACTACAGAATAACGGCGTAACAAACGACCATCAAAGGGCGCGAACTCCAAAGGCTACCAAATGCTACAAATCATATAAACGAATGTTCTGTGATCATGAACAGGGACATCTTTCATCTTTGATGCTTGCTTTTAAAAATAAACTTCAGTTGTGAGCAAATGCCTGTTGTTTCTGCTTCTGGTTTCGTTTGTCCTACTTGTGAGTGCTGCGCACGCTATCACCATGGAAACCAGGAAAGGCTTACAAAACAGATTCGTTCATAGCAATGGAAGCCGCGCGGTCATGTCCTGTCATTAACCATGTTTGCAACACGAGAAAGTCGTCTACACGACGCTTGTTCATGGATTGCAGTATAGTTTGGGATAAAGTCTTTCAGAGTTTGCCTCTGTCGAATCTTTTCTGTATGTTCGTTCATCTTATCCAACTATTTCTGCGCTGTCACGTAGGCGGATATGCAAGTATGCTCCAGCAGATAGGGAAAATTTGTTTTTTATGTGCCAGCAATGTGGCGAACGCTCATGACAAGAAAAAAGAAATAAATGTTGATCTTTCAATCATAGCAGTCGGTATAACACCAAAGTAAAACATGTCTTTGTGGAAGTAGTTGAATGTTAACTATACACTGATATAAGAGAGCATTATTTAATGTGCATGCACCCTCGTGGACGCTTGGTGGTACATGTCTATCCAGACGACTAACATCCATGAACAATGATTATAGACGCCTTACTGGTAGCTGTATTAAACGGTGACAGTTTATTCAGATGATGGTGGTAGAAACATTTATTGCCATTGTAGAGCGTGTGGGCCGAGCCCCCTACATGGCACGCGGTTGCTCCCTCACTGTGAGGAGGCACCCTTACAAAGCGAAGCAAAGACCTTGTAATGCAATCCTCTTCATTGCGCAGGGGATGATCCGGCGCTGATCGAAAGCAGGAGTGCTGGTCATGATGGTCTCCGAGTTAGACACCGCCACAGCAGGTGATGGGGGATGAGGGAAGGTGGGACATGTGAGGAGGATGTGGAGGAAATCTCCTGGTTTGCCGCAATGTTTGTATGAGGAGGGGAATTGGTCTGGGTATCGGGCGTTTAGTTGTAGGTAGTATGGAGCAGTTCGAGTTTTTAGGCATCGCCAACGTGCGGCCTGCGCAATGTTTAGGGATGGGGCTGGCGGTGTGTATATTCCTCGTTGTTCTCGATAGTACGACAAAATATCACGAAAAAAGAGCAAGCGCTCCTCGGCTTGTAGAAGGGGTTCCATTTCTCCCGCCCGGAATGTGAGACTTCGGGCTAGTGAATGAGCCTCCTCGTTGCCAGGAGGCTGGCATGTGCTGGCGTCCACACAAGGGTTATGGAATGCCGGGGTTGCCAGAAGCGTAGTAAGCGAGCAGCGGTGCGGGATATGAAGTCATTGGCGTAGTTCAGAGTAGCTGATTTGTGGTCGCTTATGATTGTGGTGGAGGGTGTGGAGATAACAGCAAGCGTGATGGCTGCCTCTTCTGCCTCTCTGGAGGAATTGGTGATAATTGAGCACGACGTTAGAAGCGTTGCCTGATTGACAGCTACCGCCAGGGCCATGCGCAATCCTGACGTGTATTCCGTTGCGTCCATGTAGACCACAGCATGCTTCTCGCTGTACTGTTTCTGGAGGGCCCGAGCCCTTGCCTTTCTGCGTTTCGCATCTCGCAGAAGATGCATGTTCTTCGGAATTGGGGGTACGTTGAGGTGAGAGCGGTGGTTAAAAGAAAGAGGAACCCCTCGGGTGCGAGTGTAATTCGGGTTAAGTTAAATTGGGAAAAGCGAACGCGGCCAGCCACTGAATAAGACCGACAACATTTTTGTGCCGTAAAGGTGGCTTCCGCGAGTTCCTCAGATGTGTTATGGAGACCAAGTTCGAGGAGTCGGTCACTGGTTGTGCTTGGGGGAAGCCGTAGAGCCGTTTTCATGCAACTCCGTAGAAGCGCGTTAACCCGGTCTGTCTCCTTCTGTCGGAGGGGTAGGTAAGGGAGGGCATATGTGGTGCGGCTTGCGATCTAAGCGTGGGGAAGGCGAAGCGTGTTTCGCTCGCGTAGACCAGCCAGACGGTTAGCTATGTCGCGTTATAAAGACCCGAGCCCTAGACTAAGGCCACCATCATTTTATTCTACTGCTCGTGCTCCACTTCCTCTTTCTCTTCTCCTTGTTGCCGCCTGTCCGCTATCATCAGCAACACGCTATGCGGCGAATCAGTCGAGTGGTCTGCTGAGCGTGTGTTTGGAGAGTCCTTATCACTTCTTTATGTGTGCCATGTGAGTGGAGAACCAGTCCTAGCACACGAATTTTTGACACTAGTGGGATAAGATGGGTACCTAGCGTGAGGGAGATGGGGGGGGGGGGGGGGGGAGAGAATGGCTGATGTACGTTGCTTGGGTCGGTACAGAAAGAGCTCTGATTTGGAAGGGGAGCAGGTAAGGCCACGCTTCCGAACATATGCATCGAAGGTGGTCAGTGCCAATTGCAGGTGTTCTTCTGTTTCGCCGTCCCTGCTGTGGTTTGACCAGAAAGAGATGCCGTCGGCGTGGAAGCTAAAATGGATGTCGGGGATCTGACCCAGCTGTTCAGGCAGATGAAGAAGTGCAATGTTTAAAAGAATAGGCGAGAGAACTGCTCCCTGGGGCCTACCACGTGCGCCAAGCGTGATGCCTGGGTGGCTGTGATTGCCGAAGGTAAGTGTTGCTGTGCGGTGGCTGAGGAAGACTCCGACGTAGTTGTACGTCCTTGCGCCGACTCCCAGGGTTGTAAGGTTTTATAGGATAGCAGATTGTGTAACGTTGTCGAATGCATTTGTGAGGTTCACTCCTAAGATCAAATGGTCTGACAGGCGGAAGAGCGTCGCTGACTGGACGCAGAACTTCACCTTAGATTTCCATCCCACGGAATTTTAGAGTTCACAAAACAGCACGGCCAGACTAGAGGGAACGCAAAGTGCGCAGCGCCTCCCAAATAGTTTGGCCGTGATTTTTCCCGGGGCGAGCGTAAGCGGAAAACGCGGTGTTACATACAAGTGAGGCATGCGCGCATCGCAGTGGTATTTTTTATATGGATGGATGATATGAGCGAGGCTGAAGCTTGGTCTGAGGCCACTACCTAATGGTGTGTTACGGCGTTGAAAAAATTGCACTTCTGCTTTGGAAACGCGCCGAATAGGATGGACGTGTCGCATCGACGCATTGGAGGAACTAATCGCGGAGGCCATGAACACGGGGCATTAGTTCACTTTACCCCCTCCCAGAGGGCGACACCACCCGCCAACTTAGAGGCAAGAGCACTGTGAGAGGAAAGTGTGAAATATAAAAGGCGCGTTTTAACGTGTGTAGAGTGTATGGCGGTGGAGTACTGGGTAGCGGGCATGACATATGTTGTCGCGGACTGAGATATCGTGGATTCGACTACCACTCACAGAATTTTTTTTCTTCAGCTTTTCTTAGTCATCCGATCATTTCAATTTTCTGGACTTCATTTCCGTGGCGGAAATACATCACAAAAATCTTGGTCGACCCGGAAATTAAATACTTCAATGTTAAATACCAGTCATTTCACTCTACTGAACGGTTAGCAGCGATGTTTTGCTGTGTGGCATGGCGTTCTTGCTTGAAGGAATAATGGATCGTTCAAGAAGCATCGCATCATCGTTTTAAGCGCCCCCTTCATCCCACACTTCTCCCATTCTTTATGCTGAAGAATACCTTCCAAAAACGTCGCGTTGAAATGGACGACATGCCCGGCAGCATCGTCGCCATCGTGACATTACGTGTGTTCTGCTTCTGGGCGCCTCGGGCGCCTTTCGTTTTTTTTCGCTTTTTGGCCTTTCTTCAAGAAAACTCGTTGTTCCTCAGACATACCGCGGCCGCTGCATGAGCGTGATAGCGATGGAGGGACATTTATTCTCGCAAAAACTCGTAATGTGCGACGGGAGAGGTGTTACGCCGGAAACATATAAGCAGTTCCCAGCTTTGGTGCCAATGAACCCTATATTCTGCATTGCCCGCCTACTCAAGATCGGCCACTCGCGTGATTCACTGCGAGTGGATTTACGTCGGGGACACCTGGCCAGTTGCGTGCTAGAGGAACACAGCCACTCGACCGTCACTCTGGTATTCAAATTAGTCAAGGTGGCTTTTTCTAAACACCTCGTCGACACACGCTGGTTTGGTGAGAAAGGAGTCCATGACAGCTCCGCTGTAAAAGGGGCAACAGCCTTTTTTTCATGTGCACAACTAGAATCACCAGGGGTAGTCGAGATGGTGTTCATGATGCAATTTGTGGAGCGTTAGGGATTTCTAACGCAGTTCAGATGGTAGAGTGACAGAATCGTGGTAAGATTGGCCAGATGGTAGTGGTTCCTTGCGGAACAGCGCGAAAAGTGCCAACGACAAGGACGAGAAAGAGACACGAAGAAGCGAGACATGAAGAGTGGCAACCCAGGCAACGCGTGATTGCAAGGTTCTAATACGGGAGCTGGACGGCTTTCTCTTCATTAGAACTTTACTGAGGAATAATGACTAGTTTTCTTGTAGTTTTAATCTTTCTCTTACTCGCTTACATAGTAAGACTTCCCTGCATAAGTATGCCCCTACCCTCAGTTGCCGAAAAACTCACTTCCGCGTTACGACTGCTATGGAAAACTGTTGCTGGCGTGTTTTAATACCATATAAGAACTAACCTTTCTTTAAGACGTATAGTTGATATTTTGACCAACTAATGTGGGTTTCGTTCCATACGTTAAACTTGCTACGTGTTGACGACCACCTTGAGCATATTTTTTTTAATTGACACTAGACCATGTTTTCAAACCCTGAAACTAGCGGAAACAAAGTTTGTGATAATCATCAACTCCCGTGAAAGATATGTGCGGACCTAAGCAGTTTAATGATACTCAAAACGCATTCATTTTTTTAGGGGAAACGGAAGAAGAGTTTATTGCTGCATTTTCTCAATACCGTACACTTCAGCACACACGGCAAGCTGTTTAAACTTACTTCACTTTTCTAGTCATGCAGAGTGCGTCGTCCGAACGAAGCAGCGCTTCGTATTCCACGCAGCTATCGCGGTGACGTCAAACAACCAACGCAAAAACAAGAATGTTGATGACGGAAATAAAGACTAGCGAAACGATGTGCATGAGCCCCGGGGTGAGACGAGATCAACGTAGCTTCACCATGGCGCGTTTACAGAAGGAAATAAAATATCTGCGACAGTGGTGTCCAAGGCTGCGCCAGAGAAAAAAGACATAATACGTTAAAAAATCTCGGTGCTCAGAACAGCTAAGGTCTCGATGGAAGGTTATTTTAATTAGTGATACAAGGATAAGCGGCCATATATATGCGGGTGTATTAATTTGTGCATTTATCCCACACCCTGAAACATGAACCACACCACGAGCTATTTTAGCACATGGAACAAAAGCATATAATTGGATGAAATTCACCCATTTATAATGCTTCACAAGAAGAGAATCTTCGATGGGATTTACCGACTATTTTATCCAGGTATCTAATAAGTAAAAATATTTGGAATACCTCCAGAACATAGGTTTAGATCGAACGATATATCCTTGTGTCAGTCTTTTAGTCAAGATTTTTACACTCGACTGTTATTGCAATATATATCATAAATATATTGCGAAACTATAGGATAGATATAGTCATCACCAGGATGGCACTTTCTAAAGCCGAAGTTCAGTGTGTAACTGTGTTTGCGCGGAGCACCAACTCTACGTGAGAGTGCTAATGAGTAAGAGGCCGAAAAAAACTATGCGTGATGCGCCATTCCAGCTGGCATACACGCATTGAAACGACAGTGCGAAAAGTTTTCCCTTGAAGCTGCTTGCCCTGTTTGTAACGCTATCAGCGTGACGAACAAATGCGTTCAGTCATAGAGTTTAGTCGTTTTGTAGATGCCTAATGTTTTTTTATATCGGTAATATTTCATTAACATACAAGTACAGAAATGAAGGTACACCGAGAAGAGACTCACGTGGTAGTGCTCCGCTGTCGATGGTAGAGAAACTGAGGCAGTATCCTGCGTTGTCTTTATGCGCATCTCAGGGCCTATTTTTAGGCCACAAAGCACCGACAAATATTATGAACTTTTTCAATAGCGGATACTTAATGAAATTTGCATGGAACCAGGGATTCGCCTAAAACAAATATGCACAGGCTCCATTCATTCCATAACACTTTGTCTAGAATATTATTGTTGTCTTGAGCATGCAAAACACGGACAGCGATAGCAAGCTCACTAGAACGGTTGTAAGCAATCCGTAAGCCTGCTGGGAAGTAACGTAAGTTTCTCAGTGTGCATGACGTAATTCAATTGTATTCAGTTCCTTACTCGAAATCCGCCATTTAGAAGTAAGTTTTCACTTTTTGTTGCTTACTTTGGGATTATTTCTGTGGGTGACCTAGAGCCGTATTAACATGAATTTGCACCTTCTATTTCGTCGCTCCCTCACACATTACATTGAATAATTATTCGGTATTGTCTCTGGAAACATGCCACATGATATATAAACATACTGAGATATCCTCGAAAAGATACAATAAAGCTGCGATATTATTGGATACCTATGAAAACAATATTGCGGTTAGATTGTTGCTGATATTAGCTATGCCGTAGCTAGGAGTTTTAGTAGCCAAAATGGGGTTAGAGATTGCACTCGAGCACCGCACAACGAGCATGTTAAACAGCTTCTTGCGCTCGGAATTTCTCAAGATTCTTTCTATGATGCTCCAAAAATAGGCATCTGCCTCGTGCCAATTCATTTGGGATACCCTCGTTAGATTCTAAGCGTGTACTACTGAAGAGTAAGTGTAACACACAATGGAGCATGGGATGCAAATGTAACAAATATGCCAGCGTAAAATGATAATAGGTGGTGTACACGCTATTCATGTTCATATAACGGATATAATGTGCAACACCAGCGTATGACATATTTCGTCATTAAAATGCACGTAAGACAAAAACGCACCCAAAATAAAAATATATAGTTTAGTTTTGTGAAGAACTCCCCTTACGAAACGCGGAATGACTGCATACGAATGTCTGGTGCTTACTTTAATTGTTAACAGATAATACCCCCTCATCTTCTCTCAAGAGTGTTGAAAGTACGTATATGAATCAACAAGTGGACATGAGTTAAGCACAGTGTTTGCAAATATAGAGTTTCCATCTCGATCGCAACTATTCAGCAGCCTGTTATTGCTTATTTGTTGCTATCATCATTCAAATCGTCTGCAGCCAGCATATCCTGCGAAACCATTTCTGTTGTATCGAAAAGAGACGCCAATTCGAAATATTACCGTAACGTTACAGTTGAGAGTAAGACGCGTCATTTCAAGAGGTTTCATACGCTAACACAAAACCCTGTTTGACGGGTGCACATATGGCCATATGGGCATATAGAAATGCACATATAGACAATGTACATATAGAAAGCATCAAAAAATGAACTCGCATACTTCTTGTAGCGTGCCTTTTCATCCACTGTTAATCAGAAATAATTGGATTCAAGGAACGACCATTGTAATCGTAGAGACAACTAGGCGGGAACCATGTAAAAAAATGGGCATCTAAATCAGAATCCTTATGACTTGTAGGGGGCCCACGTTTGCTATGACGTAGTCTGCATCGTAAGCGAATTCACAACTATTACAATTATTTGTGATTTCTATGTAAACAATATATATACGTATACGCACATCAAGCAATGACGAGTCGCTTAAACTTCTAAATGCCGCTACAAGTTTTAAATCAATCATTCTCACGACAGCAGCATCGACTACAACAAGCTGTTCTTAGTAACCATAAGTACTCCCTCACAGAAAATAACTTGCTTTCCATGAAGGTGAACAGACGAGTAATATTTTTTCTTCACGTCAGCCAGCAGCATTCATCCCATGTGATACGTTCAATGACTGAAAGCTACGTGTCAACCTACCACTTGAATACTACCAGCTACTGTTAGTAACCATAAGTACTTCCTTACTGAAAATAACTTCCTTTCATATCAAGGTGAACAGGTGAGTAATTTTTTTCTTTGACGTCAACCAGCAGCAATCATCCCATGTGATACGTTAAATGACTGAAACCTACGTGTCCACCTACCGCTTTAATACTTCCAGCTGTTGTTAGTAACCATAAGTACTCCCTTACTGAAAATACCTTGCATTCCATCAAGGTGAAAAGGTGAGTAATTTTTTTCATTGACGTCAGCCAGCAGCAATCATCCCATGCGATACGTTCAATGACTGAAAGCTACGTGTCAACGTAGCACTTGATTAGTATTAGCTTCGACGCATATTTTGACGTCAGAAGATATTATATTTTTTTCTTCGTTTCATAGCTCCTCCGCCTCTTTCTTCCATTCAGAAATACTTAACATCGGCATTGTTTTGTACCGCCCGTGGCGTTAACCATGAACTGATCTGTGGGCCCTCTGGAGTTACAGATCGCATTGATGATGCCACGCATATTTACTTCCCTATTTTACATGATCGGGCTTCGCCCACAAAATCTATCATCACGATTCGGCACGCACCGCAGTGTTTCGGAGACTGCTCAATAGTATTAGCCATCTCCGATCAGATTGCGCGCATTACGCGAGTTGGCGAATTTATTCTATATCTAACGCGAGCAGCAGAGCTAATTCTGGAATGCTTTACCACTCATGCGTGAAAGTTGACGAGTTCTGGTGGCGATGAGATTACATTATTCCCCGATCGACGGCTATACTCGCCCTTGATGTTCCCTTGCAAGCGTTACTGAGTTAATTGGATATGACATATATTCACCCAATAGAGGGTCTAGTCAATGCATGTGATGTGCAGTTGGTGATGTACTTTTCGATTTGTATGTTTTTACTTTCAATAAAATTTGAGTTGGAAGGACGCCTTTCTCCTTACATGTTCTTTCTTCGTCTCGGTCATTAGTGCGCTACCTATTAATGAATATATAACCACACCTACTCGCCAAATTGTCCACAGATCTCAAACATATTAGCCTTAACCGCCTGACCACCGTTTTTTCACTCTCACAACCACGCAACTTCTGCCGGAGGTGTTCGTTAGTTCATGTAACCATGCTCCCGCCTGGAAGAAGCAGCAATGTCATCCCTAGTCATCGCCTACCCGCAGATTACACGGATCACACCCAGTGCACGACACCGTAGTCGCTACAGCTACCAAGAAGACAATGTGTTCTGCACAACAGGCAGATTGTGTAAAGCGTATAGCCCGTTACAGAGGACGCTTGCATAATTACTCATCGTCGGCAGCCGCATTATAAACACGAGACAGATGCGTAGCGGGGACGTCGCTTCTCCGCAGAATGACGAATAATGGCATCGTAACTTCTTGCCTACTTTGCAATATTTATTATTTATGTCATTGCAATTATTCATCATCATGACTATTCATCGTCATCAGCCACATCATTACAAAGTGCACATAATGCCATGCACATGTGTAGCTGGTGTGTCGCTTCTCCTCAGAATGACGAATAATGGCATAGTAAATTCTTCCCTGCTTCGCGATAATTATGATTTGTGACATTGTGGGTACCCTGCAAGTGTACGTCTATCAGTTGATCCAATAGTTTACAACGGGCTCCAGATTGGCCGCTCGCCCAGCTTTCGCTGTGACGGTACTGCGTGTTCCACGCAGTTCTGCCGTTTTTAGATGCGAAGCAGCTTATGGCACAGTTCAATCCTGTGTGCGGCGTGACCACCCTTACTGCGCATGCGCAAAACCCTCTCAACACACCAGCTAACATCCGTCGCTGCGTCGTAGCCAACCTCCCTCTCCCCACATTCCCCCCTCCTCGTTTAGATAAAAGGCTCGCATAAGGTCGTACACACGCTCAGTCACTGCGCCGGCTGCACCACACACCACATGCATTGATATTCCCCCTATCACCTCCTAGAGCTCTCCGCACCTAACTTGACGTTACGTGTGTTCCAGGATCGGAGGCATTGACTCACCCGGTTTTTCACTGGCTCCGTGATCAGCGCGCAGTGGACCAAGTGACGATGTCGTTTGGGATGTCATTATGCTACATCAGCCTCTCTGACTTGATAATGACGTCAAGGTGTCGTAATAATGAATGAGCAAATTTCGGCGATGTGTGACGTCAACATAACATTTTTTTAAATAAAAGCGACAGGCATGCGCGGAACGCGCAGCACACTCACAGCGAAAGCTGGAAGAGCGGCCTTTCCAGAGCCTTTTTTAAACACTCTTGGGACAACTACTACAAGCACACCTGCGTGGTACCCACTATGCCATAAATCATAATTTTTGTGTCGTGGGGAAACGTCCACCTGCAAGCGTTTATTCGTGTTTATATTCATTTTCCAATAAATACACCATTTTAGTGATGTTTTTATTCCTACACACCCACAGGATGAGTGATAAATTTTGTCATCACAAGAACACCGACTTCTCTAGCTTATTTTCGTTATTCTTGGACGCATCACTTTGAAATTTCAACGGTCTTTGGGCACGGTGACCGACGAGGTATTGCTGACGCTCTAAGACGTACTTTTATAATCGTGGATTTCGCATTTCGCGTGTGTTGATTTCGTGGTTATGATGATCGACGGCTGACCTGATGGGCGCGGGAGAGAATCGCGGCCGCGGCGGCTGCATTTCGATGGAAAAGCGAAATGCTAAAAGCCCGTGTGCTTATATTTTTGTGCAGTTCACCTTCTAGGGTAAAATTTGGTGTTTATCGAACTTTATTTCTCGCAAATAACAAATTGTCCGAAATTCGGAGTTTTATATGTCATTATTTTCAATTCTCCAGTGTCTCATATGAAATGATATTCCAACACGAAAACATCAGAACACACAAAGCGTATTTTAATTGTCTGGAAAGTTCGAGCGTACAAATACATATACATACAAGCAAGAATTGCTGAATACGAAAGGCCTACGTTTGTTCGTTTGCTCTTAGGCGTTCGCACGAGGGGGGCAGAGGGGGGCGGCAGCCCCATTTAATCTCATGGGACACGGGAAGTTTTCCCAGTAATCTTAGTCAGCGGCACCTGTCGCGTCATTGATCAAAGAGAAGGTTTGTCGCACGAAGGTTCTTGAGGAGAACGGCTGACGAAGGCCCCTGACATCGCATTCTAAGAACTGTTCATTTCCCACCTTTACTTCAGGGATGCCAACAAACAAAGGCAGGTCGCTGTGAGAAGCACGGCATCGCTTCAATTTCTGTTTTTTTTTCATCCATTGTGAAACGTGTCCTTTGGACTCGACCATCGGTTGGGCAGGTGGAGGGGCTGCGATGTGACTCCTCCTCCCTAATTCAGAACTCCGCGCACGCCTATGCGTAATACACACTGAAAGCTTGTTGTTACAGACGTAATCACACATTACGAAGAGCGTGCGTGATAAACACTTTGTTAAATGTGCGATGGTTGCGGTCCACAAAATAGCGCTGACTTAAGGTAAAACATATATAGGCTACACGGGTCGTTGTATGAATGACCGCTTAGAAAATGCCATTTCAATAAAGAACGGAACTGGGTCATTTGGCCGTGGAACTCGCAGTTTATAGGATCAGTTCGAATGGTCAAAAAATTACCGCTGAATGCTTATCGAACTTTCTCCAATTGATCAGAAAACACGGAGCCCTCCATATCGGGTATCAATTCTCTAGAGAAGGAGACATCGAGCCCTTGACCACTGAAGTATAAAGAAAACTGTACACTTAACACTCGGATGTGTAAAGTATCGAACACCCAACCTCCAAATTACAGACAGAGTGGAACCTCCAAAGCTTCCGAACACCTTCGACATTCTCAGGATGTAGAACATCAAACCCATTGCTTCTTAAGTATGCAGGCTCTCCAACACCGAATCTTCCATTATTAGATGCGAAGCAGCTTATGACGAAGTTTAATCCGGTGGTGGTGGTGGTGTGCTTCCTGACCACCCTAACTGCGCATGCGCGAACACTCTTCATACACCTCCTCTACTACGCTCCCCCCCCTCTCTCTCCTCTAGGCAACCCTCGCCGCGACTGCGCATGCGCGTCCCCTCCCCCCTCTCTCTCCTCTCCTACGCTCCCCCCCTCTCTCCTCTAGGCATCCCTCCCGCGGCGGTTACACCCCCCCCTTGCGCATGTGCGTTCCCTCCCCCCTCCCTCCTCTCCTACGCTCCCCCCCTCCGGGGGTGGTGGTGTTGTGCTTCCTGGCCACCCTAACTGCGCATGCGCAAACACTCTCCTCACACCTCCTCTACTACGATCCCCCCCCTCTCTCCTCCAGGCATGCCTCCCGCGGCGTTTACACATCCATTGCGCATGCGCGTCACACACCCCCTCTATCCTATCCTACGCTCCCCCCCTCCCTCGCCTCTCAACGCCGACGCAGGCAGCGTCTGCGAGCGAGTTCCTTGATTTAAAAAAGTGACTGCTCGCGCTGCACAACCGTTCAACACCGACGCAGGCAGCGTATACTAGCGAGTTTCTTGATTAAAAACTAGCAGTTGTTCCGTGTGCGAATACAACCGATGAGCGAAGCTCCTTAGAAATGGGACGCACGCGGCGTTCGGCGAGCGCGGCGTTTCATTGTCCAGGTAACGGACCTACCACTGGGCGGACGACAGGGTGAAACGATGGTTTCGCGCGTTCGCCGGTTTGAGGGAAGAGGGCAGAGTCGGAG